>APFE030010335.1:107372-168702 GCA_000404065.3 Pinus taeda
GAACTTATCCGTTGAAGATTCCACATGGGAGGATGAGAATTTTATACAGAAGCATCTAGAACTACTCAAGCGTTGAGGACAATACTTTTTTGAAGGAGAGGGACATGTTAGGTCACTATAATACTAGTGATTACCCCATTACTATTGTAGTTGTATCCCTTATTAATATTGTTGTGCCGCTATTGTCCCCATACTCCTATTACTGTGCCCCATAGAATCCCTCTATTGTTATTTTTGTGCCTTTATATTATTATTGTTAAGTCAGCTAGGTTATATTGTGACTCCTTAGACTCCTATATATAGAAAGGAGGTTTTGTCATTTGAAACATCAAAGAATCATTCATTTGTGTAATGTAAAGGAGGTTGCCCCCTCAAAGAGGCTGAATTCTAAGGCATTGATCTATCTTTTCTATATTTTTGTGAGTTGGTTTCATAACAAAAGATGTAGTAATTAGTACAATTTTGTTGTGCAGAAGAATAAATGTGGAAGAATCAGAATCTTTTGCATAGACTGGGTGCTAAATAAACTGTGTAGCTATGTATTTCTAAACTATTATTTAGGAACGTTTTTTGCAACTACAGAAGTAGTTATATGAAGGTGGTCGTGTGAAGCTAGCTATTTATGCGGTTGCAGGGCACTATTATTTTAATTCTTTGTTCAATGATGTGAGAATTCAAGCAGATTGTTTTCATGGGGAGGGGGAGGGGGGTGCGTTGAACAAATGTCAAATTAATATTATTATGTGCGAGAGATTTGGGGCCCTTTGCGTAGTCAGTGTTGTGACATTGATGAACAATTTGGTAATTGGAACAATTTCATTTGCGGAAGAGTGTATGTCAAAGAACCAAGGTATTTTGCATATATCTGGGTGCTAAATAAACTATGTAATGAATGCGCGGAAGGTCTTTTCTTTTTAAATTATTATTTAGGAACATTTTTTACAACTAGGGAAGTAGTTATACGAAGGTGGTTGTGCGAAGATAGTTGTTGATGCAGTTGTAGGGTGCTATTATGTTAATGTTATATTCAATGATGCAAGAATTGATGTTGTTGCAGGTTGTTTGCATAGGGCTCAGGGGGGTGGGGATGAACAAAGTTGAATTAATATTATTATGTTTTCTTGTGCACAGTACAAAGAAAGTGCAAGAGAGTTGAGGTCCTTTGCATTGGGGTCGTTGTGCAGAACATTTATTATGCAGAAGACGATTATGTGCAGGAGAATCGAGGTCTTTTGCATGGACGGGGGTGCTAAAAAACTATAATTTCAATTCTTGTGAAGAAAAAGTGTTGTGAGGTAAAACAATTGTGTGGAAGGCTCTATCTTTTATAATTATTATTTAGCAACATTTTTCAAAAGTATGGAAGTAGTTGTATGAAGGTGGTTGTGAAAAGCTACATTTTCAAAGGTGTCATGTGCAGAATTTTGAATGTAAATTAAGGGCATTATTGAGTTCAGAAGAAGTTGTGCAGACGAAGTTGTGCGAAGGTTGTTCTATGTGTGCAGATGTTATAAGAAAGTTTGTGCAAAGTTTACTAACATAATAAATATGCAAATCTCTTTTTTAATTCTTATTTAGGGGCGTATTTCACAAGATATAATCATTAAGTAATATTAGTTTCAAATGTCAATGATTGAGGGTGTTATTGAGAGAAAAAGTAGTTGTGTGGATATGGTTGTGCATGTGCGGAGCTTATGTGGAGAACAAATGGATGTGCAGAATCTGTACAGAATGAGGGAAGTGGAGAGGGGTATTTTAATGTAATGTGTTCTGATATTATTTTTATTATTAATAGGTTTTTTAGGATTCAGAATTGCATCCAATGAAATCTTGAAAGATTTTTGCACACAATGGACTATGTTGTTCGGAGGTAGTGTGTGCAGAGAACAAATTCTACCTTCCCATGATATCTAGGTCCCACGTTTATTAATATTAGTTTCAAAATTCAATCACTAATGGGAGGGAATTTTTGAGTCTGGAGGTGGTTCTACGTAAGAGCATTGCTTTGTAGTTTCAAACATCTGCATTTGTGTAATGTTGAAAGTGCACGAAAATTAATCTGTGAATTGAATGTTTAGATGACTTGTATTTATCTATAGATCTATTTTTTAATAATCAGAGGTCAGACAATGAAACAATGAAAAATATGAATGGGGGTTTTATCCTTGTACCGTGTTTAAGGTGCAAAATAGTCACAGGTGGTGATTTCTATGGAAACAAGATATTAAATATTTGAAATAGCTAGTATAGTGGGGGAGGAAATGTTATTTGTAGAAATAGAGAAAAAAATGGGGTATGTAGTGTTTTCTCTTTGAAAAATGTGTTCAAGAGCTTGGAGTATTGTCTAAGTTTCTATTTCCTTCCATAAATTGTTATTTGTGAAGTTGTGCTTGAACAATAGCAGTAGTGCAGAGATACAAAAGTTTTACAATATTGCAAGCTTATAAACTGATCTATCTGTGTCAGTTTTCTATTTTCATTTGGCAATAGTGCAAGTTTTTGGTTCACCAATATTTTCTCTATAATACTCAACAAGCTATGGTTTTTGGTACAATACTCTGCAAGTTTTTTTGTACAATACTGCGAAAAATGAGTGCATCAAGTTATTTGTAAATCAAATTTTGTTTAGTTTTACAGAGTAATGGGGAGCAGTTTTTCAAGTTGATTTGTCATAGAAGGTAACTTTACTATTTTTGTGGCTATTATTGATATTTTTATGAGTTCGGTTTTACAAAGTAGTGGGGAGTAGTTGTCAATTTGATTCATCCTGGATTTGAGGTCTCTGTGGTATAATATTTTTGATTCAGTCATCGGAGTTTCCACAGTAAGAGAATTTATCTGCCAACGTTTCGAATCCCAACTGGGATCCATCATCAGGGCAAGTTGCCCTGATGATGGATCCCAGTTGGGATTCGAAACTGTTGGCAGATAAATTCTCTTACTGTGGAAACTCCGATGACTGAATCAAAAATTTGATTCATCATAGAAGGTAACTTTACTATTTTGTGGCTAGTATTGATAGTTTTACGAATTTTAAGTTTTAGTAATTAAATTCTTTTTACATTGGAAAAAATCAAAGAGTTTAAAATTAAATGCATCTATGTGGAATCAGGTTTGGCTTGCATCGTAAATGTGTGTCAAATTTTGCGATAAATAGTTGTGTCAGGTTATTCGTAAATCAAATTTGGTTTAGTTTAACAAAGTAGTTAGACTAGTTGTCAATTCAATTTGTCACAAAGAGTAGTTGAATACGTGTTGGAATAATATATATTTGTGAATTTCATTATGCACTTTACTAATTGTAGCTATTATTGATGGAATTCTCTACGGAGGCTACAATTCTACCTGAATAACAAATTTTTGTATGGGATTCAGTGAAAAAAATTTGAAGAAATCTAAGCTTGCAAGTGTTTCAATCTTTTTATTTTATGGTGGATATAGATTCATCACCATCAAGAATCTTTGGGGAACCGAAAACTCTAAAGCTTGATAGATTTTTCAAGGTGAACTTTTGGTCTCATTAAACTATGAAATTATTGATAGATCAGGAAAACAAAGAGAATTCAAGCACATTTCTGATAAAATATGGTGGTGATTTTTTGTAGTTTGAAGTTGCAGCTATCAATTTTCATGATCTTGGGTGTCAATTGGGTGTAAACAGAAGAAAATAATACAATGGAAAAAAAAAAGGAAAAAAAATGAAAAGAAAAAAATGTTTGTAGTGATTTTGTGGTACCAGCAAATTTATCGATGGGGTTTTAGATGATGTTTTATCCATTTCCATTGTTACAAAAAATGATACAAACACATATGTTATCGATTTTTTACTAAATGAACAAAAAAAACTAATGATTTTTTGTCGTGTGGATGAACTTACCGATTCGATAGACAATGTCTATTATTGCATATCGTAATTTTTTGTTTCCTATGGCACACATATCAATGATATTGGAGTGGGAGCAAAGTGCAAAGTAAATGCATAGGATGGTTTTGGAATTTCGAAATTTTTTCCTATTATTGTCCATAAAACATGGCTTTGTTATCATTAATTGTTATTTATTCATAGCGTCATGTGTAATGATTTTTCACACGGGTAATAGTAACAGTCAATGTTTTTGAAGAAAACTGAGAATTGTAAAGTGAAACAGGATTTGAATACGCTATTCATTAACCGAGTTTTTCCCCCTGCAAACGAAAAATGGGTAGTAGGCGAGGAAAAGAAGTTATTTGCAATGATATTGTTAACTGACTTGTTGAGATCAATGATAGCTTTGATTGGTTGAGAATTTATGAGTGATATGTGAATCTTTCAATGGAAGAGAAAAGAATCGACAAGATTTGGAGTACCGGATTAGCGAATGTTGGGTATGTTCTGAAGGTCTTTCATTTTAGGGAAATTATTTATCTCTGCACAAATAATTTTGATTTCAAAAAGAGGGAAATTAAGCTGGGAGTGATAAATTTTTATCTGAATGTCAATGTATTTAGATTGTTATTCAAGTTACCGAAAGCGAACAAGCATTTAGAATTTTCTATTGCAGATAGTTTCCCTGAGGCAGAAGGGCGCGAAATTGACATTATGTGGGAATTCATTTGTGCAATTTCTGAAATTCCTTCTGATATATTTCTTGTAGATATTTCTTTGTTTAGGCAACCATTTATGGATTTATGTTGTCTCTTTACATGTGTAGTAGGGCTAGAAAGTACATCACATGTTTCAAAATGCATTCTCTATGTGCTTTATGAGACATACAAAAATAATTGTATGTTTGATTGGGATTATGTCATTTTGAATGAATTAGTTGTTCAGTTAAATAGATTTCCCAAGAATAATGGGTTCTTTATGATTTCATATCTGATAACACTTCTCGTATCAAGGCATGTGTTTGACGGCTTGCCCTGTAATCCTCTATTCAAATTTCACAAGGAATAAATGCAGTTTTTGTATCCTATATTATGGAAGCATGAAGCTTCTTTAAATTTTTTCTTAATTCAGGATGTGTTTGTGAGGCAAGTATATTTCATAGGAACTAGAAAATATCCTTCTTGAATATTTGTAGAAGCTAAGGCTTTATTACTTCACAAGGGGGAATATGAGGAAAGAGAAAGCAATACGGTTACACAAATTTATGGTTTTGAAGATAGGTCATTGGTTTTGTCAATATTTGTTCTAGATAGGTATTTTTTTGCTAAATTTTTTAGGCAATATCTTCATTGGATGTTTATACTTGTACAAAAAAAAAAAATTATTTGTTTTTCGTTTACTATTGTAAAAGTGACTGTGAAGAATACGACTCACGGTCTCATTTTTGCAAAGTCTTTGGATGCTTTAAACTTAAGTGAAGTTGAATTTATTAAAGGCTTTGATAGAGGAAGAATTTTCATGGAACACATTGAGTCTATGAAATATAGGAACTTGTTTCTAAGAAGTAGAGAGTAGAGCGAGGAAAGTCATAGTGTATCAACAAAAGATAATAATAAAAAACTAGTAGATGCTAGACAATTTTTTGAAAAATAAATCATCTCAATGAGAGAAAGATCTAATAAAAGAGGCACAAACCCTACAGGGAAATCTCAATGTTGCAGACTAAATACTGGTGCGACTTCATCTACTAGCAAAAAAAGAAAAAGAACTATTGGAAGTGAAAATTTGGTTGTTGACAGGCTATCAGGTGGTGAGGATGATGAAGGGACTCCATGTAGAGTAACTCCAGAAAGAGTGCACATGGTTGAATCATTTAGACCCAAGGGTGCACCTAAAATGGAGAGCATTGAAGAAATAGTGGACATGGAAGTTGATAGCGATGTACTCTCTCACTGGGTTAGTACTTGTTTGCAAGAAAATCAAAGAATAATGGAGGAAATTGCTAAAGAGGACAATAGTTTCAATGACCATTTTTTTAGATTGCAGACAACAAATATGACAAGGGTGGTAAGAGATTGAATATTGAAAGAATACAAATTTCCAACAAAAATATTGTTGATCGGAGAGAATTAAATGTAGTCGTCTTCTGTATGAAATTTCATCAAGTTGGTGGTGAAGTTCTTGTGAATTCTATTAGTCGTCAACAGGAAGAAAATCAAATGCAGAAGGCAAAAATAAAAGAGCTAGAAGATGATCTAAGTGTGGGTCCTTTGTTGAATACTCCACTAGAATTAGGTGGATCATCATTGGAAATTTCTACTCCTAGCGGATTCAATATATTTGAGAAACCTTTCAATATTCTGAGTGCAATGAAATCGTTTATCATTAATAATATATCATAAATATTTCGAATTATTGAATATGCATCCTAAGTTACCTTTGATCTACGACATTTAAAGTAAAGAACTAGGTCTTTTGTCAAATTGGTCAAAAGTGAGTTGGAGGGAGCAACGAATTCGTGGAAAATGACCTATTAAATTTTAGTCAGAAGCTTGATTCATTGTCTGAACTAGAAAGAGATAAACAAGGGTTGCCTCATGCTGATTGGATGAGGTGGATCAAAGATGCATGGTATGGGAAAATAAAACAATCGAAAGACATTATTTCTGAATCTGGAAACATAGAGAATCTAAGAGTTGATGCATATCTCAAGGTGGTAGTGATTGTTCAAGGTTTAAACGGTCTGTGTATTACATATAAATCTGAATTAATTATAAAGAAGTTGATGGTTGATTTGGAGAAGTTGGAACAATCACAAGAAATGGAGTTCAATGGTATAACTGATTTTAGTGTAGACAAAATTAACAAATGGCTAATTACTTTTGTTGATGTCAACAAAGAGTACTCTACATCGGTGTTGCAATTGCAAAAAGAAGCAAAAGAAATTGAGGAGGATATATTCAATGAACGTGTTAAGTAGGACATTACTATTTCTCCGATGAAATAATTCATCAAAGCTAAAGCGAAGGAATTCGTTGCAGGAAGGCCGATTGTGAGAGATAGTTGAATGTTGAATAATATCAAAGTTTGATTTTACATACTGTAAGTGTTTTAATACATTGGAATATTTATTTTTGTTGTCAAATCATTTTACTATTTAAATCTTATGTGTGTGTTATGATGCAATAGTCTAATTCCTGAATGCATATCCTTGTTACTTGTTGGAGAATAATTTTGGAGATCACAGTTGACGGTATTGCAACTGCAGTTGTCATTGAGACAAATGCATTTAGCTTTGGGAATAAATTATTAGCATATAAACTTTATATGCAACAAAGGATATTCCCTTAACCATGGCCCTATAATCATAACGTATTTGAATTCTGGTTATTGTTTTTTCTATCTCTTAGTATGTTTATTAATTATGTAAACAATCATGAGATAATGTTTGAATGAAATGTTTTATGGACCTGGGTTCTTGAACTTTTTACAGAAAACAGTAGTTGAACAAATGCTTTCCAATATTTGCTTTGCGCTTTTGTATATTGCCTAATGTTTTGTAATGAATAATAATTAAAATGCATTTATGTTTACTCTGTTCTAATACTGAAACTTATCACCGGCTATTTCAATCATTCTTAGATAATGTTTTACATGTGAACTTGTATCTATTGCATTTGTTGTCACTAGTATTTGAATCTGAATACAATTACACCTGCTATAACTATGTTGATAACTATTGAAGGTTGTTCGTCTAGAAAGCATGACTATTCCGTTGCAATTGTCTTTATTAATGAATGCTTGTACAGAAGCGAAAATGGCATATATAATTGTTTCATTGTATGGAGTTTTCATTCTCCCGAGATTAGGATAAGGGTTTTCATTGTCCATGGGAAGTTGCCTCGAGTTAAAGTTGTGCCATATGATGATAATAATAAATAATTATTATTATTATACACTAAACTATGGGATCTATTTTTCTAAGCATTGTGAAAAAACTCCATATTTTGCTTTGCAATGGTCAATTGTAAACCAAATTTTGTAAGTAATTTGCTTATAGACATATACAGTTTCTTTAGTTAAAGCAAATAAGTATTTAAGTAAGCCCTACTAAAGATAGAAAAAAAAATTATTGTGGGAAGCTTTTTGTTGTGCGAAACCCATATGAAAGCTTATATTGTGAGTCAAAAGTTTAGTAGTCAATTGTAATTGAGCATTTGTAAATCATTATTGAATATGGAACTAGTTGTGCATAAGTGGTCGCGTAGGAACAAATGCATATGTAGAATTAAGTATTTATATAACTTATGTTTTATATAGAACCATGTTTCACTGTAAAATTTATTAATTAAATGACGTTATTTAATATATAAAAAATTACCAATTGGAAAAATAAAAAATAAAAAAACAATTGATAATAATAATGTTGTAGCTGAAATTTTGGTGGTGATTGTAATCAATGTGTGAGGCATATACTGCATATGGAAAAGAGGTAGAATTGCACAATTTCGTTTTGTAGAAGTGGAAGAAATGAGAAGAATAAGAATTAAAAAAGCAAAACGCTTTCATTGTGTGCAGTGTGGTTTTTCATTTTCGTACATAGCATAATGACATTAACGGTTCAGTACTCTTTTAGCAAAATGGACGGATCGACACCTAATTGAGAACGTAAATGTTATTACCTCTAAATTGATATTGATACAGTAGTGATGTGGTTGTGACAACCCATAAGCTATTAATTTAGGCTATTAATCTAAATATATATATTTTAGGTTATTATAATAAATTTTATTTATATAACTTTCTCTTTTTTCCTACCATTCAGTCTATTTATTATAAATATCTAAATTATTAACAATTTAATAATGTTTAATATTTGGAAATTCTTTTATTTAATAAAAATGAAATTAATGGAATAAATATATAAATTAACCTATCTTCAAACTTTGACTTAATTTATCATGAATTAACTTTAAATTTAAATTTCCATACCATTCCCCTTAATAGTAATTACCATGTTTCAAAAGCTTTTACCGTTCAATAATAATTATCAATGGAATATACCTTCTAATTTATTTTTTGTCCAATTTATCATTTTTTATTTATTTATTCCGAGAAGCATTTCTTTGACCATTAATCTCTATCATTTCCTTTCAAATTTGTTGACCCTCCATCCCAAATTCGGTGGCCCTCCATCCCTTGACTGTTCCTAATTTTTATTTTTTAATAATCATTAATATTTTTAATATTTTCACTCCATTGACCATTATGCCTGCTTTTCATTATTTAGAAGGTTGATCAACTCTCACACTTAATATCTATCTGCTTTCTAGTCTCTGAAGATGGGTGGAGTTTCCACTCAAAATGCTGGATAGGGAAAACTTCCACACATTTCATATCCGAAGGTTTCAAGCAACCCATAAGATAGCTGACATTATCAGAAAAGATTCATATTTAATTTGTTTCGTACATGGAGTAACTAGTTTCTGAAATTTGATATTTTTTTTTAAACTATTGATGTTATTTTTTTGAAACGGTTGCTTTATTATTTTTAAATTGTTATTTATTTCGTAAAACACATTTCACACACAAAATAGTAACATGTACCAGAAACATAAAAAGGTAGAAAATCTAGCACTATCAAAGATTACTCTTATACCAAAAATCCTGTACTCTGAAAACTGTAATCCGATTTTCAAAAAATGTATGCCCGATTCTCTAAAAATCATGTCATAATTTCTATTGTTTTGTAGCCAAAATTGTGGCACATTTAGATTATGCGAATTATTTATGCTATTTGTCATAAATGTAGATTTTTCTATATTGAATTGTTATATGTTGGAAGTGTTTTTTAGAAAGGATTTCATAGGAAAAATAGTAATAAGTGGTAGTTGTTTAGCATATCCTTGATATATCCCTATAGCGCATTGAAAATGTTGTTAGTTAACAAAATTTTGGAAGTTCATTGCAAAAATAGCTTCAAGAGAAAACAAGGGTTATTTGCATTGATAAGATTAACTCACTTATGCTTATCAATCAGATCTTTCAATGATCAACAACGTATCAGTGATATGTGAGTCTATTTGTGCAAAAGAAGAACAATGATAAGATTTGGTCTACTGGATTAGCGAATGCTACTTGCATTCCAGAGGTATTTGATTTCAAAGAAATCATTTATTTAGGTACTAATAAGTTTGATTTAGTAAAAAAAAAATTACGCTATCAACCAAGGATACTATATTTCTTTGAGTTCAGAGACATTTAGGCGGATATTGAAGTTATCGATTCCGAATATGTGATTTGATTTGTCAATCGCAAATAGCTTTTTAGAATCATGGGTAGATGGATTGAAAAACTTACAAGAGTTCACTTCGTCAGTTTCTGAGGTTACTTTTGATATTTCCTCTCTAGATATTGATTTATTTAGAGAACCATTCAGATATTTTTGTTGGTTGTATGCGCATTTAATGGGCCAAGAAACTACGACCATTGTACCAAGTTCCATTCTCTATGTGCTTCATTAATCTTAGGAAAAAAAATGTGTAGTTGATTGGGCTAATCTATTTTAAAATGAATTGTGTTTTCAATTAGTACATTTATACAAGAGGAATAGGTTCTTCATGATGGTGTATCTGACAACAACCCTCATTTCGAGTCATACTTTTGATGAGTTACCACATAACCCTAATTTCAATCTTGACAAAGAACCAATGCAGTTATGTTATCCCATATTGTGGAAGCAAGAAGCTATTTCAATTTTTCTATAATTCAATATATTTTTGTAAAATAAGTTATTTTCATGATAACTGGACAAGAGCCCCATTGAATAACCGATGAAGCACAAGTTTTCCTTTAGGGGAAAGGGAGACATGAAGAAAGAGGAAATAATATGGTTATTCGAGTTTATGAGTTTTGAGGTAAACCATTATTGCTTCCAAGAAATGTTATGGACAAGTATTTTGTTTCTGAAGTTTGCAAAAAATACTATGATTGGTAGGTTAAATTTGTATAGGAATAAAACAAAAATTTAGTTCTTTTCCATTTACCATTGGACGATTAATTGTGAACAGTTAAAGCTAGCTTGCAGTGTTTTCCAAGTATTTGCACTATTTTAAATAAAAAGAGGCAGAAGACTCACCAGAAATTGATCTAGAAGGTCTATTTGTCAAACATCTATGTTCCATCAAATGCGAGAGCTTGTTGACAAATGTTGCAAGTGAAACCGAAAAGAGTCAAAGTGTGCAAGCAATAATGAGGAAGGAACAATGACTATTAGAGAAATTGTTGAAGAAGCTAGTATTAGTAGTGAAACAAGGCATAAACAAATAAATATAAAATTTGTGAAAATATTCTGTTTGCATATTTGAAACTGATTTGGCTTCATCTTCAAGTGAAAAAAATAAGATAAGATTTCGAAGTTGCACAGTTGATTCACTATTAGTTATCATCTATCGAATATGACAAGGAGCCTCAATTGGAAAAATGCAAAGTTCCCTGCAAACAAGAAGCATTCAAGAAGGTATCAACAACGAGATTGAAACTCCATTACCTTATTAGGTCAATAGTGCTTTGAATGAAAATCACACAATAACAAAGCAAATTTCCAAAGAGTTTTCTAATTTTTATGATCGATTTGTCAATTTTCAAGATGAAAACTATAGCAGGGAAAGTAAAATATTGAAAATTGAAAAGGTACAGATGCATGGTAAAAAAGTTATTGATGCAGTAGAAACGAATCTTCATGTGTCTGGAATTTCAGCCATAGATGTTTTGACATTGCATGAAGCTACCGAGAATGCACTTGTAGTGTCTTTTGAGCAATGCAATGCAGAGAACCTAGTACTAAAAGCGACAATAGAGATGTTAGAAAATGCTTTAAATTTGGGTCCTTTGTTAATGAATCCAATCTCAATACAAACCCAGCAAACTGCAATTCCCATTGCTATCACATCTCATGGATCTATAGATCTTTGTAACTAGTTAATGTAGTCAAATGTCATATAGTCGACAATATATGCTAGATATTAGAAATCATTAAACATGCATGGAAGGTGGTTTCTATTCTACTATGGTTAGCACAGTAAATCAAATCATTTATCGATTTTCTCATAAGTAATGTTACTAAAGACAACCATTTCATTAGCAATGACTTATTTGCTTTTAGTCAAAGGCTTGAATTGTTGTCTAATCTAGACAAGAAAAACATAGAATTTCCAAATGCTAAATTAATGAGGCAAATCAAAGTTGGATGGTCCAATAGAATTATTATTCTAGAAAACATTATTTTTGAATGTAAGAGAATAAACAATAGGATAAGTGATGTGTTTCTAAATTCCATGCAAATTATTTAAGATCTAGATGTTGAAATATGTAACTAGGTTCGGTATTCATAATGACATATGTAATCATGATTTTATGTATTTATTGTAAAGAGAAAAATAAATTTAGTATTATCATTCTTAAGGCATGGGTTTCATACTCAAGAGTATTTATTTTTAGGTCAAGCACCCATTGTGTGCTTCTAGGGCTTGTCATTGAGTCTACAAGTCAATTGAGTCATTGTCATGTATGGAAGACCCTTTTGGGCATGTTACATATTGTAAAGAAAATGTATTTGAGTCAAATAGAGTCAAAATACCCTCCAAGACCTTATCCATGTGCAAGCAACTAGTCGACCTTATCAAGTGACAATTCGGCCTAAGGACAGTGACAAGTCAGCCTAGGGACAGTGGCAAGTCTGCCTACTAGATGTGACAAAAATCCTATATATAAGAGAATTCGGCCTGATTCAAAGACATCTAATAAAATCACAGAAGTTTAATAAGAAGCCTCATATCCAAGCGAAGAATGAGGAAGCATAAAGAGAAAAAAGTCAAATGATTTTGGACTATTTTTGGGTCATCACTCTCACACATGTGAAGAGGAGATAGGGAATTCTAAAGTTGCAGGAAATCAAAATCATAGTCATCAACATGAGTCGAGTTTTGATTTAAAAGGAAGTCTCCCTTGCAAGATGAATTGATAAGGAGGAGAAGCCATCTCAAGCAAAGGAGAGGGGAGGACTAAATCACCATAATTCTCTCACATCTGTCACCTAGGGTTTTTTGTAGTAGGAATTGCATGTCGACATTGCAGTCAAAGTTGCAGGTCTAAAATCTTTGTCAAAGGTGAAGTGGAAGTTGTCGAAAGGCAAGTTTGACTTGGGTTAATAAATCACTTCAAGGAGAAAGGTTGACTTGGTATTAGAGGGGATTTTTGTCAAGGGTCATAGATTTTATAATTCTTCAATTAAAGTTCTCTAAGAAGAGAAGAGTTTTTGTAAGTTTTCCTCTCAAGAGGAGAGGTTTTGGCACTAGTTGATTTTCTATATCTTGTGTCCTCTTGTCTCATTATTAGTTATTCTTTTGGTATTTTTTTGATGATAAGAATACAAATAATAAACAAGTGAAATAATAAGCTAATAAAGTTAAGTAAAAACACATCACAAGCAGTTATCAATTTAAGATAAATCACCTAATTCAACTTCCCTAGATTTCTCAACATGGGATCAGAGCTAAGGTGACAAGGCAAGGAAAGGAAATTTGTAGAAGAACCATTAAAAGGAGTATAAAGAAAGGTAAAGACATCAAAGAGGACTCACTCATCATCTTTAAGGAAGGAACTACGAATACCTCAAAACCATAGCTCATCCAAAGAAGGGTTCCACACTTGAGGCATTCTTGGGAAGCTCATACATTTTACAATCATCATCTCAAGGAGAAGAAGATCTCAAGGACTCCACCTCCACTTAAACAAAGAAGGGCTACACATTAAAGCATCGTGAAGTCTCTATGTCAAAGAAGAAGCATTTTCATCATCATCAAGAGAATCAAGGTGATCTACCTGTATTTGAATAAAGGATCACATTTGAAGAAGGACATCTCTAGAAGAAGCATTGTCATCTTCAAGGAAGCAAACATCAACATCAAAAATCAATAAGGCACCAAGTCGAAGATAACACCATTAAAGGAGCATATTGATTTGAGAAGTAAGTATCCTTATATCTATTAATGAATCTACTATCAAAATGACTTCATTCTATAAGGAGAACAAAAATTTGTTTGGGTTATCAAATTTCCTTGCATGGAATAAGAGGATAAATTTGATCTTCAAAGAAAATGAATTCATTGGACATGTTAAAGGTTCAATCATCGAACCACCAAAAGAATAAGCTCAAGCTTCTAACAAACTATATGAAGTGGGAGATAAGGGCTCAAATAATCCTTATAGAATCAATCAAGGATTCTCTCATCCCTTATGTAGAAAAATTGGAGAAATCGAAAGACATCTATGACAAGTTGGTAGAATTATTCTTTGTAAGCACTATAGGAGATTAACACCTTTGAGAACTGAGCTATATAAGATGAAGCTATCAAAGGAAGAAAGGTTAGCCTCATATATTATGAGGGTGTCACAAATAATAGACTAACTGCAAGAGGGAGGGGAAATAATGTCTGACAAAGAGATGACCACCATGGTGCTCAACGTAGTACCTGATGAATGAGGAAACTTTGTGTCAAGCATCTATGGAAAGAACAAAGTCACCCCATTTAGTGAAATTTGGTCATTGTGTGGGATAAGAAACCAGGTTGAAAGCAAAGAGTGATGTTGGACCAAGCAAACAAGTTCAAGCATTTGCTACCATCGCTAGAAGAAAAGGAAAGTTTGGCCCTCAGAAAAATAAGATTGATATGTCAAAGATCCAATGCTATGGTTGTGAGGAATACAACCATTTCAAGAGATATTTTTTGAAATTCAAGAATGACAACAAGAAAATGAAAGAAAGGAATGAAGCTCGTGTCACCGAAGAAGTAGAAGAACATGAGAAGAAGTCAAAGAAGGAGGAGTTGAAAGATCTCTATTATGACTAAGATAATCTCCTTCACTTAGTTATTTTCAATTTTTGTGAAAGATAGATATCATAGTAGAAAGCATTGTAAGTATGATAGGATGCATCATATTAGGAGATGGTGTCATATTAGAAGCATATGATTGAAGCAAGATCTCATGACATCACTATAGAAGCTTGAAAGCATAGTTGAAGTAGAACTATACATGGTTATAGTAGTCGTCGTGATATAAAGGAAGTAGCTCATGGTAACCTCATTGAAAGCATGAAAAAGGTAAATAATAATAAGTATTATATATGGTTGGAAGAAACTCATCTAGCATGATATAAGCTAGAAATAATTCATTATACATCATCATCATTAGGAAGGAGCATTTTCAATGTCAGGATAATCAAGATCCTTCATTAGAATCTTCATTAGAAGGTTCACCTCTACTTGGAAGGAGAAAGTGTCTTGTTGATTATTCTACCTTGTGTGGGATACATTTTTTAGAAGAACGATGGTATGGTGACAAAGGAGTGAAAAATGGTTGAAGAACTTTCAAGCAAAGAAAGGAAGTTGCCAAAGGAAGTCTAGATGACCAAAAGGAGAAAATATGTATGCTATATTTGATAGATTAAGTCATGTCATCATATAGTTGTAGATAGCATGGTTGAATGCTCTAACTCATGAGCATGATCAAAGAAAAAGGTTCTTTTCCTTTGGAAAGATGCATGAAAGAATATGTTTTGAACTACTTCACATATTTACAATATGAAATCAACATAATATGTCCTCATATGAAATATGAGGTGGTTGACAAAGATGAAGGAATTGTTGAACCTCATAATTGCTTCTTTTTAACATCCTTTTTCACCCCATATATTTCTTTTTTATCTTCATAATAACACATTGGAGATCAAGTTACAAGAATTATGACATGGAAGGTATACAATTGTATTTTATTTCATAAAATGATAATGTTCTTTATTATTTAGTTTAATGTTTATTTCAGCTACTGAATTACAATGATTCTACAGCTAATACATGATTCTGTAGCCAAGTCCATGGTTTGACAGGTTCCAAGGTTTCAGTTGGGAAGTGAAATATATGGGTAAGAGGCAATTGATGCACTCGGTCATTTCCTCCTACCCTCATGACCCAGATCAATGGAAACAGGTCCTAGTAATGCGGTCAAATGTGAAGTCAACCTTTGTAGTCAGCAACAGGTGAGCTAGAATGAGATTTATGTCCCATGATTTTCTTCGATGAGAGAAAATCATGAGCGAATTATATGATTTTATATTTTAAATTTAATTTAGTTTCTATTGATAGGAATTAGGCATATAGCTATGAAAAATCAATTGACATGAGCTCTATAAATATGCCTCTCTCTAGAAATGAAAACAGTGGTAACGACGTGACAACAAGAATGAAATTATGTTATTGATACTTTGTTTTTAAATAATAATTTCATTTTCTCAGTAAGGATTCATGCATGGTTAAATTCTTAAATGACAAGGTAGTGATTGTCTGCTTCTCGTGGAGGGCCCTCTCGATACAATTGATGAGCCCCAAAAATGCATAATTATATGGGCTCATTCAATGTCCTAATTCGACTTAATCCACCATTCTCATTAGTTTATTGCATGTTTTTTATTATATTTATGCTAATAGAGTGAATTGGGTTAGTCATTGTGCCAATAAGTCTAATGGGTGCTTTGTGCAGTGTTTTGGTCAATTTTGAGACAAAATCAAAGGTTTTAATGAGCACTTGGCAGCCAAATTCGTGGAAGAACAAGGGAGAGGATTTGTAGGAAGGTGTCCCCTTCATTTATGGGCCCTTACCTCGAATTCTCCACCATCAGCTCAAAGTTCAAGGGCCACCAAATCGATTATCACAAGGGCAGCCGAGCAAGGGCTAGTAAAGTTGTTGTTAACTACAAGTTTTGGCAGCCGATTTCCTAAAGTTTAGGAGGATTGTTGGGGTCCTCAATTTGTATAAATAAGAAGGCTTAGGGCCTCATTTCAGTTAGTCACTTTGTAGGAAGAAGTTAGCTAGTTTGTAGTTTGGTTTTCAATCATTTTTTAGGCAGTAGTTTAGCTCTGCATTTCAGCACATTTTCAAGTTTTCCTTGTGGATAGTTTTTGGAATGTACTTATTCTTTTGATCAATAAAGATGAATCCAGCTTTGCACCAGCTCTAATCTCTCTTAGGAGGTTGTATCTCTTGGGGTTGGGCCCATCTCAAGTGCCCAATACCTCCTTTGTTTACCTTTATGTGTTTTTGTTGCATTCTTAAAATAAAATATGTTATTTAGATTTAAGTGTTGTTTTGTTATTTAGATTTTGTTTGATGATTAAAAAGGATTTTTATGTTCAAATTGATTTGATAGGTTAATAATAGAGAAGATCTTCAGAAAAAGGCCATCAAGCACCTTTGATCTCACCTCTCCCTCAGTGGGATCATGAGCTGGGACAAAGGTGACTGTGCTGCCACCAAAAACATTGTCTTTGCTCCACCATGCAATTATTAGTGTTAGATTTTCATTTTCCGAAGTTGATATCAATTATGGTTGCATGCTTAGGTTCATGATTGCTCAATTGCATAGTTACTTCATATGATTTCACTGTAAATAGACTTTTTTTCATTTCCTTTGTTGTTATCTAGGTCAGACTAGGTCAAAGTAATTAGGTTCTTGATTTTCCAAGTCTTCATTTGTCAAATTCAAAAAATAACTTGCAGAGCACCTGTAATACCTCTCCATCCACCTGTACTCCATCAATCCCATATGCTCCATCCTCCAACCCAGATTCTTGCCTCACATTTTCCATTTGCTCACTTTGCCTTAATTCCCATATTTTTGTGCAATATTGCTCCACTCCGCCTTGAACAAATCCAACCATCCTCGCCACTCTTCAGCTCCATTCCCCAAGGCCTAGAGCTCCTCACACCATCATCTCACCTCCATACCCACTCCTTCATCTTTCTCCCTCCATCCATCCTCCAAAATCCCATTTCTGAACATCTTGTAGAAAATTATAGACATCCTGTAGAAATTCTAGAACATCCTGTAGAACCCCTGCAGACTTCCTGTAGAAGCTCATGAAAGTGGTTTCTTGATAGAAAAACTCTGTGAAACTCTCTAGAAGGGTGCTAGGGGCCCCTTAGGCCCTCTCCAAACCTTCCCAACCTCCTGCAAGTATTTTCTCTCACCGATCCACCTCTGCACAGTCAAAAACAGTTAAAGCACATGCACAAAATTCTGCCAACTTACTCAAAAATACAAAAAGATGTTTCTTTTCAGATCTCACTTCAGAAATAGCTTAGTCACATGCATTTTACCTTTCTAAGAGTCAATGGCATTCATTTTTGTAGTTTTCATCATTTTTCTTGCACCAGTAGGGTTAGTCGGTTTGCTAGGGTTTGCATTTCCTTTCCGCTTTTTACTTCTTTCTACAAGTAGATTAGCCTCCTTTGAGTTAGCTTTCATGCATTAGTTAAAAAGCTTCTTCTAAGAGCTCATAGCAGTTGGCTTAAGCTCCTAGCATACTTGTGCCAGTTGACCAAG
The DNA here is from genome assembly GCA_000404065.3 of Pinus taeda. Classification (NCBI taxonomy): domain Eukaryota; kingdom Viridiplantae; phylum Streptophyta; class Pinopsida; order Pinales; family Pinaceae; genus Pinus; species Pinus taeda. The sequence continues at coordinate 125,678 of APFE030010335.1, forward strand.
TGACAGCTGTGGCAAGAGCTAGTACTTGTGCATACAACACCGTCGCTTCCAAGTTTGTTACGAACTACTGGGTTGATAAAATTAAAGAAGGGAGTCTCGGGAATTGCAGCATTATTGTTGCAATACTAGGGCCCACCAACAATAAGGATTTCCATTTTTTGCAGTTAGTAACTAGCTTCATAGATTTCAGTTTATTCAATTAAGTATTTGTGTTTTCTATTTTTTTTTTTTTTGAGTCAAGATCATTTTGCTAATCATTTCTACTCTTCAAATTTTGAATGCACATGGATAGAGCATAGCAGCTGTGACATAGTTTTACCTTTCATTCAAATAGATAGAATTTCATCTTTCTTATAAACAGTAGATTCATTCGCAGAATTAATTGTTAAATTCAAACATGTGTGATCTTTAATTTAAGCAGATGTGAGTGTGTTTAAAGCAAGAGTTTGTTTAATTTTATTTTCATGCAAGTGTGTTATGCAAATGTGTGATTTTCTTTAAATATGAGATTAAGAGTAATTTTAATTTCTGCAAATGAGTGTGTATATAATTTTCACTTATGCAAAGTGTGGGATTGCTTTATATTTATGTAAAAGTGTAAGATTTTTATTTCAAAGAAAAGTGTGGAATTTTACAAGCAAAAGTAGTTTTTTTTGAAAGCAAGAGAGTGTGATCATCATTTGTAGAGTTAATCTTATTTTTTAGGAATAACTAATTTACTCATAGAAGACATGTGCATCTCGATAACTCAATTTAATATAGAATTTGTGTGAGTAATAAAAGACTTCTAGCACATACAGTGCACATACACTTCATCAGTTTACTAGCCCTAGTTGATAATTCATGTAAATAATTTAAGGTCAATTAAGTTACCAAACATTTTGGCGTCGTTGTCGGGGAAGTGTATATAGGAGTCTTTTTATTTTCCTTTTTAATAAAAAAAAAAAAATGATATGCATAGAGAAAGAGATTCTAGAGGTAGATTTGTAGGTAGATGTAGAAGTTTGATTCCAACATCATCACTCACCCCACCATGACCTCATAGTGCCACACCATCCACCCAAACTCATATTCCATTTATTATAGGCAAACAAAAACTTCCTGAGGTACTTAGATCTTAAATCCAACCTAGAGATTCACCAACTTCATCAACTGAAGCCATAATAGAAGAAGAGGATCCTACATCCCCAACAGAAGGATTAATCTTTCTATCCTCAACTGGATAGCAACTTCTGAGACAAGAACTAGAAATATTTAGTGAAGAAGAGGAGTAAGAAACTTATTTTAACCTACCATTGATAGAAGAACTAGAACTAGAAGAGGAACTAGAAAATCCAATTTTGGAACCATACATTAGTTTTGAATAATCTACAATGGCTGGAGAAGGGGAAGGAGAGGTACATAATATCAATGGTGAACAACCTAGGATTGGAGGAGGAAGAGAATGAAATAGGGAAGGTGGAAGAGGTGGAGGAATAGGGATAGGAGATCCAGAACCTTTTGTATTTCCCATATTCGATGAAGATACCACAACCACAATGAAAAATATCTCACCCTCCATCCTTCCAAATTTTTATGGATTAAGGAGTGAAGATCCTTAAACATTTCTCTTTTAATTTGAAGTCTTTTGTAGATCTTATGACTACTTGCTTGACACTAAAAAGTTGAAGTTGTTTCCAACAACTCTTAAGGATGCAACATTAAAATGGTTCATGGGCCTAGGATTACATTCTATAATAACATGGGAACAGATGAAGGATACATTTTTAGATAAATATAAGGATTATTGTATGCCCCATAATCTTAAAGATGAAGTCTTTAAAATGATGCAAAAAGAAGATGAAAATCTTGAAGATTTCATTGAAAGATTTGCTTATAATGTTAAAAGGGCTCAAATGCATGGTCTAGATGAAGAAACTTTGAAAGCTCTCTTATTAAAATCCATCAGAGATGAGTCGATTGATCTTCTCAATTTAATGGGTAAGGGAGATATTTATTAGTTAACATTTGGAGGTATTTGTGAGTTATGCATACACATTTCAAGAGGTAAGGAAAGAACTGGGAAAAATCCAAGAGACCCTTTCATGTCTAGGATTAATAAATCTACAGTTGGGACAATAAATAGGGTTGAATTAGGCAATTTGCTTAACAAATTTAAAACAAATATTTTGGGGAGTCTTAGTGAATAAATAGATACCCTTAAAGTAAAAAAAAAACAAGAAAAAAGCTGAAAATTCTGCATTGTCTATCTTTTGTCCAAAATGTAGAAAAAAACATGCTTTGAGAGAATGCCCTCTTGACTTAAAAAGTGTAGAAACTTGCATTATATATTCAGAAAATCATGATACAAAGGAATGCCCTTCAATGCCTGGTCTTAAAGTTGTCTATCAAGAGGAAGTACTACCAGATCAAGTAAAGCCCCTATGTTTTATTGCTAATAGACCATGGCAAAATTCACGACCAAATATGTTTCAAGGTTTTAACACTCAAACATTTGCACAACCATCACAAAGCAATTGGACTGCACCCATGCCTTGGCAATCTTGGCCTCAACCTTGGGCACATGGATGGAAAATTCCTTATGGAAAATACCCTCAATATCCTCAATAGCAACAACCTTACCCTGTTTTTCCACCACAATATTTTCCTCAGCCTGTTCAACCAACTCAACCTCAAAATCCAAATCCTCAACTTTCACTACCATTTCCTCAAAGACCAAATCAATTTCCTTCCCAACCACTTCCAAATCCGAATAATAATAAAATTTCACAACCTAATTAGAATATGGAAGGACAAAGTTTCCAAACCCACATGATAACTCCATTAGATATAAACAATGTACAACTTAGATCTAGTAGAGTATTGGAAAAGAAATCACCATTAGTTGTTATTTAGGAATCTGAAAAAGAAAATCTCTCTAAGGAAGAGAAATATCTTAATCAAGAGGAAAAATCTCAAAAACAAACCACCCCCGCATATTTTAATGATATCCCAATAAACTCAACTCCCATCATAGAATAACCTTCAGTTTTTGTTCAAACACCACCTTTTCCTGAAAGATTGAAAAATGATAAAGGGGTAGAAAAACAAATTATGTTGCTTCATTATGATATGATATATGAACTGAAGAATGTTTGCATAAAAATTCCTTTCTTACAAGCTATCAAATAAATATCAATATTTGCAAAGAAAATCGGGGAGTTAAGTATTAAAAGACAAGGAAGAAAGAGGAAAGAAGTTAAAAGAAGTTATTTATTTGGAAAAATTGCATATATCATGATGGGAAAAACAACAATTCAGAAATATCTTGATCTAGTAAGTCCCATTGTGAAACACACATCAATGATGTCAAAATTCCAAATACATTGATTGATTTAGGAGCAGCTATAAACATCATGAGTAATAAAAATATGAATCAATTGAAACTTCTTAATCTTCAATATACACCTACATTATTTCAATTAGTGGATAGATTTGTGATCAAACCTGATGGTGTATTAGAAGACTTATTTGCATCCTTAGATTCTTGGGAGTATCCTGTTGACTTTATGATTCTAACACCCAAGAATAATTTAGGGGGATATTCATTGATTCTAGGAAGACCATGGTTAGCTACAGTTGATACTTTTATAAGTTGTAGATCTTGTGATATGTTTATTTTTTATGGAAGTTAAACAAAGAAATTTACATTATATCCTCCTACAAAAACAATAATAGAGGTAGAAAGTAAAGAATGGATAGATGATGATATTGATATACGACCAATCTTTGTTACTTAAAAAATAGATGAAGAATATCATATTTTGAATTTAATGGAAAATAATGAGTCTTCCTCATATTGTGAATCCAATCAAAGTTTTCAAGAACAATGTAATATTGAATATTTATCATCTCGTCAATTATCATTACATTCTACGGAAAATTTTGGCAATTCTTTAATAGAAATATTTCCAAAAAAAAAACTTTGAATATCAATAATAATCTAGAAAAATTTCAAAAGAAAGAATTAATAAAAATGTTACAAGAATATTCCTCTGTTTATGCATGGGAATACACTAACATGAAAGGAATTTACCCCAATACTTGCATACATCATATCTAAATTGAAGAAAATGCCAAACCAATTCGACAACCTCGAAGAATAATGAATCCAAATTTAAGGGAAATTGTTAAAGAGGAACTACAAAATTGTTAAATGTGAATTTCATTTATCCAATATCAGATAACCAGTGGGTTTCACCATTGGTAATTGTTCCTAAAAATAATGGAAAATGGAGAGTATGCATTGACTATAGGGAATTGAATAAAGCCACTTTAAAAGATCATTTTTCACTTCCTTTTATAGATCAAGTTTTAGATACACTGGCAGGAAAGAAATATTTCTCATTCTTGGATGGTTTTAGTGGATATAACCAGATCCAAGTAGCTCCAAAAGATCAAGATAAAACCACTTTTACCTGTCCATGGGGAACCTATGCCTACTAAGTACCTCCTTTTGTGGCAGTCTATATGGATGATTTTACTATCTATGGAAATTCCTTTGAAGAAGCTCCTAAAATTTTGGAAAAAGTTCTCATTAGATGTAAAGAAGAAAACCCTCATTATGCCATGAAAAATGTTCTATGATTTTTATTGAGGGAATTGTTTTAGGACATCATATTTTAGGGAATGGAATTAGAGTGGATAGATCTAAAGTAGAAGTTATTTCTAAATTATCAATTCCAACTTTTCAAAGAGATGTTAGAAGATTTCCTGGCTTTACTGGTTACTATAAAATATTCATAGAAAACTTTACAAAAATTGTCTCCCCACTTTTCAAATTTCTCACAAAATATTGTGAATTCATCTAGAATTCTGATTGCTAAAAAGATTTTGAAACATTGAAAGAAATGATTTCTGAAGCACCCATTCTAAGAGGACCAAATTGGAAATTACCTTTTCAAATTTAGATTGATGCTTCTAATACAGCTTAGGGGCTTGTATTAGGACAAAAGGATTTAACTCCTTATGCCATTTACTACACCAGTAAAAATTTGACTCCTGCTTACACTGTAACAGAAAAGGAGTTTTTAGCTATTGTCTATGCTATCAATAAATTCAGACATTACATCACTGGTTATGAAACCTTCATACATACAGACCATTCTGTAATTATATATTTAATGAATAAACTAATCACTAATGGTAGAATTACAAGATGGTTATTGTTGTTACAAGAATTCAATATTACTATTTTTGTATCGACCTAGAAAACAAAATACAGTTGCTGATTTTTTATGTAGGATTCAAAATGATAATAACGATGTACCTGTACAAGGTAATTTTCCTTATGAATATCATTTTTCTGTATCTATTAAATCTCCTTGGCTGGCATATATTGCCAATTATTTGGCTGCAGGGAAGTTAACACTATATTTGTCTCCTCAAGAGAAAAGAAAGGTAATTCAAATTAGTGAATCTTACTCATGTATAAATGGAGAATTATACAAGACATGGCCATACTTGATCATTCAGAGATGTGCCAGAGAAGATGAAGTACCAGAGATATTAAAGGCTTGTCACGATGAACCATGTGGAGGACATTTCATTGATAAAAGAACTACTTACAAAGTCCTTCTCTTAAAATATTATTGGCCTTCCCTTTTTAAGGATGCCAAAGAATATGTTAAGAGATGCGATAGTTTTCAAAGAATAGGGAAACCTGTTCCTTCAGATGAAATGTCTCTGCAGCCTCAAGTACTTATTGAACCCTTTGAAAAATGGGCTTTAGATTTTGTTGGTCCAATTAATCCACCATCAAGACCAAAAACATACATTCTTGTTTGCACTGATTATGTTACAAAATGGGTAGAAGCTAAAGCGGTTCCTTTTGCTACTAAAAATGTTGTAGATTTATTTCTTTTCGAGGATAATTTTACCCGTTTTGGTGTCCCAAGGGAAATTGTGACAAATCAAGGTAATCAATTTGCATCCAAACTGGTACAAAAGATAATGGAGGAATACGAAATCAAACATCAAAAGTCCACTCCATATCATCCACAAGCAAATGGACAGGTGGAATCCACCAATAAATTAATTGAAGCAATTCTTACCAAGACTATGGATTTGCATAGAAGAGATTAGGCAGAAAAGCTTCCAGAAGCTTTATGAGCATATCGTACCACATGGAGAAATATGACTGGACACACTCCTTATGAACTTTTTTATGGGAAGCGAGTCTTGTTTCCTATTGGGTTCCAGATTAAGACTTTCAAGGCAGCAATCAAATTGGGTCTTTATCTCTCAGAAGCACAAAAACAAAGGATGGAGTAACTGAATGAACTAGATGAGATGAGACAAGATGTTATTCAAAGAACTAACATAGTTCAACAACAAAGATACATATGGCATGACAAGTTCATAAAATAAAGGAAATTTCAGCCTAGAAATTGAGCATTACTTTTTGACTCAAAGTTTAAAGATTTTCAAGGAAAATTTCAAACTCAATGGCTTGGGTCTTATGAGATTGAAACTATCTTTGATAATGGTGCAGTCAGGATTAGAACCATTGATGAAGAAAAAGTGACATTCCTTGTAAATGGTCATAGATTGAGAATTTATCACAAACCATTGGCAAGTGAGGAGTTTATTAAATATCTACAAGACAATATTGATTTGAAGGTGATTAGGAAGGATTATTCTTCCTCTCCAACTTAACTCGCAAAAGTATTTTGTTTTCTAAAAATAAATATAATAATAATATTTAAAATAATAATAATAATTGTATAAGCATGAAAGCCAACATTGTTGGCATGTTTATATAGAAAATCTAGGATGAAAACCAAGTACTCTTAGCACCCTAGATTTTCTTTTTAAACCCTGTTCTAATCCCATTTTTTTTGTAACCCTCTTTTTCTTTTCAAAATAAGCAGCTACAGAATTGTTGAGAATCTGCAACTGATATTGACAAGGATCAACTAGGACAATTGAAGATCTTGGCATAAGAAGAATATGATCAAGCTTGTAGTTGAAGGAATCCAAGGAAAACCTACAAAATGTCAATCAAAACATTAAAATCATGAATCTAAAGGTATGTAAATATTAGATTAAATAATAAAGGTAAGAAACATTAGATTATGAAATAAAATAGACATTGCTACCACCACTTAAAGTAATCATTAGTATTCCAATTTCAGACTTAACCATAAACACTCTGCCTTGTCAACGAATTTTCCCATAAGTCCATTCACTGCTCATCATTGTACAGATACTCCACTCCATAAACCCTATTCCATTGATAATTCCACCCTCATTCACTCTTTGTTTTCCGAAGCCATTTTCACTCCATAACCTTGTTAAAAGAAGTAGTTGTGGATTAAGACTTCTCAAACATGGGGGTTATTATGAGGACAAAGTCGAATGGGAAGAAATTCATGGAGGTTTATCCACAAGTTAGACATATGTTATAGCATGCACAATGTTTGGAGTTCATAGATGAAATTAAAAATTATGACAAAGAATTTACAAAGTCCTTTGCCCAATCATTCGATGGAGTTGAGGAAGAAATTGGAGATGTGAAGATAGTATTGACATAATCCTTCATTGCAGAAGTAACCGGCCTAACGAGGATTGGTGTAATATGGTTCAAGAATAGAGGAATTGAAGGAAGTGAATGGAAAACATTTCTCAAAAACCCAGGTATGGACACTTCAGTCTTTAAGAAAGGCATCCCAAGTACAACTCTTAAAAACAAATGGAGAAATTTATTGTTGGTCATTCAAAAATTTATTACTTGTGAAGGTAGATTTGGCAGTATGTTTTTCTATCATGTATGTTTGATGATGCATTTCCTTGAGGGGAATGAAATTAATTTGCCTTATTTCTTACTCAATAGTCTGAAGAAAATGACTAGTAACACTCAAAGAAAAATACAATCTATTGAGAATACCATGTATCATTATGGTCAGATAAAAATGTTGATTGAACCCACCTTAAAAATATAGGAGATGATTGGGAAAGTTTCTTAGTCAAAAACCACTTTAAAGAGGTAGGACATGAAGAACCCAGTAGCAAAATAAAGAGAAGTAGAAAAAGGTTATCTACAAACCGTAATGATGACCTACCTCCACAACAAGAGTATCCCTCTTAAGATGAAACTCCCCTTGCAGATGTATTAGAAAATCTCAAAAAGAAAATTGTTAGAAGAAAGAAAGTTAGTGATAAGGAAGAAAGCACACCCAAAAGAAAAACAAAAGAAACAAAGCAAGAAAAGTCCTCTTACTAAGACCTCATCCACTATAAGGAGGAGTGCAAGAATCAATAAAACATTGAAGGAACCATCTCAATAGTCCACATAATTTGTTAATATGGAGGAAGAATAAGAGCCAAAAACTCCATCACCAACCATTTTGTCACCAATATCTAGTACAGCAAGAAGAACACCCAAAATTGACCTAGTCCAACAAGAAATATATGATTATATAGAATATTTGGAAAAGACAACTACAGAAAAGGCCACTGCATCTTCTTCAAATCAGGACAAATAAATTCATTCTGATAGTCCACAAGAACCTTCAATTATAAATACTCTCAAACAAGATATTTATGAATTGGAGACACTAAACAAGCACTTAAAATAGGAGCATGAAACATTGAAAGTGCATAATGAAATATAGAGAACCAATAATGACAACATTCTCTTACATCTTGTTCTACGGTACGAAAAGAATAAGAAGTTGAAAGAAAAGAACAAATCCCTTAAAAGAAAATTCATAAGTTTGAAGTATAAGATTCTGATGAAGAAACCGAGAATGGCAGTCATTGAGAAGAAAGAAGAGAGGAAAAATCGAGATGTTTTGGCTCAAGTATCTTAAGAAGTTCAATAATAGAAAGGGTTCATCAATTTTGAAATTTTGCATGAGGACATGCAATGACCTACATGTGGGGGAATGTTGAACCTCATAATTGCTTCTTTTTGACATCCTTTTTCACCCCATCTGTTTCTTTTTTGTCTTCATAATAACACATTGGACATCAAGCTACAGGAATTATGACATGGCATGTATACAATTGTATTTTGTTTCATAAAATGATAATGTTATTTATTATTTAGTTTAATGTTTACTTCAGCTACCAAATTACAATGATTATGTAGCCAAGTTCATGGTTTAATGGTTTCCAACGTGCCAGCTGGGAAGCGAAATATATGGGTAGGAGGAAATTGATGCACTCAGCGAGTTCCTCCTAGTCTCCTGAGCGAGATCGGTGGAAATATGCCCTAGTCATGTGGTCAAAGTTGAATTCAACCTCTATAGTCAACAAAAGGCAAGCGAGAATGAGATTTGTGCCTCATGATTTGCTTCGATGATGGAAAATCATGAACGAATTATATGATGTTATCTTTTCAATTTAAATTTAGTTTCTGTTGATAGGGATTAGGTGTATAACTCTAAAAATTTAATTTCCATGAGCTCTATATATATGCCTCTCGGCAAAAATGAAAACAATGGTAACGACGCGACAGCAAGAATAAAATTATGTTATTGATACTATGTTTTTAAAGGATCATTTCATTTTCTCAGTAAGCATTGATGTGTGGTTAAGGGCTTGATCGATAGTGTAGTGATTGCTTGCTTCTCATGGAGGGTCCCCTAAAGACAGTAAGGATTCGCACTTTTTGCAGTTAGTAATTAGATTCATAGATTTCTGTTTATTCAATTGATTGTTTTTTTTTTAATTTCTTTTAGATTTGAGTCAATATCATTTTGCTAATAATTTTTGCTATTCAGATTTTGAGTACACATGGATAGAGCATAGCATTAGTGACATAGTTTTACATTTCAGTCAAATATATATAATTTCATCTTTATTATAGACAGAAGACTCATTGCCAGAATTAATTGTTAAATTCAAACATGTGTGATCTTTAATTTAAGAAGATGTGAGTGTGTTTAAAGTAAGAATTTATTTCATTTTAATGTGTGATTTTATTTAAGTTTGATATTAAGAGTAATTTTCATTTCTACAAATGAGTGTGTATAATTTTCATTTATGCAAAGTGTGGGATTGATTTATATTTATGCAAAAGTGTGAGATTTTTATTTCAAAGCAAAGTGTGTAATTTTATAATTTTGTTTGAAAGCAAGAGAGTGTGATCATCGTTTGTAGAGTTAATATTATTTTCTAGGAATAACTAATTTATTCATAGAATACATGCGCATCTCTATAACTCAATTTAATTTAGAATTTGTGTGAGTAATAAAAGACTTCTATCACATACAGCTCACATACACTTTATCAGTTTACTATCCCTGGTTGATAATTCATGTAAGTGATGTAAGGTCAATTAAGTTACCAAATAGGAATTATGTATAGAAGTTCCTGGGAACAATATGTGAATAAAGGAAGAGGAGTTTGTGAGAAATGCAACTATTGTAACATAAGATAAGTGATCAACATCCGATGACTAAGAGAATTAGCAGAGACTCTGATAAAGTTTGTAAAGGAAGGATACCCTTGACATTAAATGTCTTGGAGATGTGTTTATGAATGTGCACGATGTTGATGTTGCAAGAAAGCAAATGTCATGATGAAAGGCCAACATAAAAGGTTACTCTGATTTTTTGTTCATTTTGATTTTTGAATAACATCTGGTTGGGTCAAAATGGGGCTACCGAAAGAGTTGTAGATTTCACCTACAACCGAGAATGGATGGAAGATCCTAAAAGTAATGGAACTTGATAAAGGTATTTTGATGAAGAAAATCCAGATGTGGACTAGAATATCACTTTCCAATGAAGAGAAGGATGACATGATTGATATGGTTCATGAAGGAAAGTGATGGATGGTTGATGCCCTACAAAAAAAATCCAGAAGATGAAGGCTCCATAATGATGAAGATAAAATTCATGAAATCAAAAAGAGTAGCTCTACAAGCAGCTGAAGGTACCATGATCTCCACCAAAGAGCAGAGAGTTGTTATTGGAAACAAGTCCCTAGTTTAGAGGGAGTTTAGACAAGTCCTTGGATAAGAGGGAGCTTGCGTATTTTCCTTTTATAGGAATGAGTATATCTTCCCTAGTTGAGAGGGAGAAATAGACACATCATTCTTGTCTTCATATTGTGAAGAAAGAATTGAATATTGGGTAAGCATATAAGATTAATTATGATACTCTTTGAGGATGTGGTAGGGCATTCAAGATGTAAGAGTAGTCGAAGAGGAAATTACTTGAGGATGTGTTATTCCAAGATAGTAATTGTCCTAAAAGGACATACCATGTGAACACCCAGGTGGGGTATGTGCCTTGAGAGACAATGATGATGGTGGCTATCATTCAATGGTCTCACCAGCATTGTGCTATGATCTTGTGGAGAGATGGATTTGTTAGTCAAGGCCTTGCTATGTGATAATGTTGGTTGGTATGATGAGATGCTCTGGCATAAGCTAAGGAAGTAGCTTATGAGATGGCTTACCAATCTAACTCTTCTTATGAGAATGCTTCAGTTTGAGAAAGTCCAAATACCTTGTATGGATTATGAATAACCCCCTAGTTAAGAGGGAGCGTTGAAATATGTAACTAGGTGTGGTCTTCATAATGACATATGTAATCATGATTTTATGTATTTATTGTAAAGAGAAATATAAATTTATTATTGTGATTCTTGAGGCATCGGTTTTGAGCTTAAAGGAAATTTACTTTTAGGTCAAGCACCCATTGTGTGCTTCTAGGGCTTGTCATTGGGTTTACAAGTCAATTGAGTCATTTTCATGTATGGAAGACCCTTTTTGGCATGGTACATATTGTAAAGAAAATTTATTTGAGCCAATAGAGTCAAAAGACCCTCCAAGACCTTGACCATGTGCAAGAACCTAGTCAGCCTTATCAAGTGACAAGTCAGCCTAGGGACAGTGATAAGTTGGTTTTATGCAGATAAATCACTTCTTACAGACAAGAAGGATCTCCCTAGATTTCAAACAAAACCTAGTAACAAATATCAAAAGAATTTCTACCTTTCCCTAGCTCATAATTTAAACACTAAACATGTAGTATTCCAAGAATCACTTACCTATTAGAGAAGTGATTGTTGAAGTCCTTTCAGTGCTTTCCACACCCAAATTTTCCTCAATTGCTTAGAGGCTTTCCCAATGTTTTCCACAACTTATCCATGATGCTCCAAAAGAGATCTTCATAGACAAAAACATTCAAAGGATCAAAGCATATCACATATAAAATCAAAGGTAAATGAACCAATAATCAGTTATAAACCATGTGAGTGATCAAGGAATCTCGCAAATAACATCAAAATTGACACAATTAGGAAATAACAATTGCTTTGTATTGAATTCAAGGGAGAACAAGATTACAACCTTGTTGCCTCGATGTCACAAGCCTATTCCAATGGTCTCCAATCTTCTTCTTGGATGACAAGCCTTCTAGCCCTCTTTTAGTAGCATAGGTTTACCTTCAGTGGTCCTCCCCAACCCTCTGGTTTGTGTTTGATTTATAGGCCAAGAGGAGGAGGTTTGAGATCCTCTTCCTAAGGAATCAGATCCTCAAAAGGTGCGATTAGGGCTCCATAAAGAGAGGGAATAAGGTGGGATCAGGCTTGAATAAGCATCAACTCGAAGCTTTCAGTTGGGAAAGATTCGCCCAACAAATCTTCTATAATTTACTTTTTTATTTTTAATTTCGTTGAGTCATGTGCACAGTCCACATTGGAAGACAGAGTGCACTTTTGCACTGACTTTAATGGTCAAATCTCTGTATGTGCAGAAATTGTTTAGGGAACCGCACAGGTACTCAAAAATAGTTTTTTGGACCATGTAATACATAATTCTCATTCTCTTTTGGATTTTTTAGATTCTAACCTTGTAAGGGAATGATTTGGAACACATTGATGGATAGTGGAAGATATGGATCAATAGTGATTTTCCTAATGGTGAAAAAATGACGTGTAATAGATTGCCCCCTAAAGTGCAAAGTGAGAACATATGTTTGAGGATTGAAGCGCTTTATCATGCCAAAGTTCAGATTAGAGACCATGGTTGGAAACCTGAAACAATCAATCAATGGTTACAATAAAATATATAATCATCACTGAGGTAGGAATCCCCATGCTCAAAGCATAAATATCTCAATGAACCAGTAGGGAAATACACAAAGATCCATGTTAATAGTAGACATAGTATGGATGCACCCATAAAATATGGATCCATTTTTACAATCATGAATATTTAAAACTCCATGTAGCCTAGATGGATGAAACTAGATGGAGGGTCTTGGTCTTCATCTCTACTGATCTGTAGAACGAATCTAACCACGTGAGTGAATGTCTTGAAGTCGAACATGGTAGAAACCACTTGATTACCGGTCAATGATGTGAACATTTAACAAGTGCGAGAGAAACCACCAATAATGACAATGGTTCTCAAGGTAATTCCAGTATCATCTATGAAGTGTGAAAATATGTCATGAATTCTAATACTCATAGAATCATTCAATCGAAGTTCAATAATGAGAACATGTCGTCAAAGGCAAGAAACATGCCATTAAGGCATGAAAGCTCCAAGGTACTAAAGGAGGTTTTTAGATCAACTTCCTAGATAATGAGTTGAAGTCTATAGGAAGCGACTCGTTGCAGGAGGGCCTACGACACAAAACTCATGTCAAGTTTTGAAGAACAAATTTGGAGTAATCTAGGACTGACTCAGGGATGGATGACGTGATTGAAGGCTACAAATTGCAAGTTAATTTTGACTAAGGTTGGACTTCTCTTGAACATGTAAGTGACACGACATTTTGAATTGGTAGCATTTGACTCAAACATAATACCCAAAACCAACTGAAGAATTTCAATGAGATATGGTCAATTGAGAGATAAATGGATTTCCCAACCTAGACACAAAGGTGGCAAAGTTTCATGTTAAAGAGTGGCATATTGCCTTTTGTAATACAAAAAAAACAATTCTTCCCAAATTCCCCCCACCATTACTAGCAAGTACCTCTTTATTTTTGTGCAAGCTTGAGGAGGATAACATATGCTAGTTCTGTAAGCTCATCCTTTGGAATATTTTTAACAAACCCTAGGAAGGAGTGGTTTAGTCTCGTCATGATTAACGAGCCCTACATTATTTATGTTTAACAAGTCTAGTGAAGGGGTAACTCGATGTCGTTTCATATTTAAAGAGTTTGAAAAGACACAAAAAGGAAAACCATTCAGTTCTTTCAATGTAAATTTCTAATGAGCCCAGAGAAAGTAAAGCTCGTTATTTTTCATGTTGAGGGAGTCAAGAGAAAAACATAAGTAAACTCTGAAATGTCTTTTTTGTAAATTTAGTCTCTCAAGCCTTGAAAAGGGTAAAATAATGCAGGAGAGAACTCTTTTGACTATGATTAGTCAACATATACATTTTTCGTAAGTAGTCCACATGATCTGTAAAAGGCGTAAACTTATATCAAGTAGACATTTTTTCGTTTTCTTTAACGAGTTCGAAACAAACAAGCATACTCGGCAATATTTTCATGTTTCGAGAGTAAGAAAAGAGATTAAAGTTAACTCCAATATTTCACTTTTTCATAAGTTTTAACGAGTCTGAAAAGGTGATAAAAATGTAATCATCGCCAAAATTATTCATTTCATAATTAAACCTATGTTTTGCACATTTAAACTCAAAAAATTATCATAATTGCTCAAAAACATAGTAAAAACATTAAAAATTTGAATTTTTAGAAGCTAAAGGCAAAAAAGTAATATTTTAATTGGCCTAAACTGCTTATAAAAGTCCAAAAAGTAAAAAACTTTTACATTTTTTGTTTTTACCATTTGAGAACCATTGAGAGTGCATTTTTACCAAAAACTTCAGAGGCAGATTCTGACCAAACTAGTGGACCAAATCACGAACCGCTTTCTCTAGGTAAAATATCTTTCCATTATCTTTGTTTTGATTGCTTACATTTTGCATTTCAGTGTAGATTTAGAATTTTTAGGGGGATTTATTCAATTGAAATTTCGTCCTTGGTGTGCGTAGTTACCCTTCATCGAGTCTATGCACACCAACCCTTTTTGTTTTACTAAAAAATGCAATTTGCATGGAATTTCACATAAGAACCATGCAAATTCGCTCTGTTTATAAAAGAGGGTCACGCACAGGACCGAGGGTTTTGAAAAAATTAATAAAATGCCCAATTTTTTTGCAAAATTTATCACATTGCTTTCTAATCATCCTCCATGGTTATATTCAGGTTTTTGATTTGCAAAAATGGAGTGGAGGGAGAGATAACATGAATATCAAGATGCTGCAACTTTAAATAACCTAGAAACACTACAGGCCTTGTCGAATTATGGTTTATACAAAATTTTCATATTCCCTAGTATGAAATCTCAGCTATATTTGCTGACATGGATGGTAAGAACATGGAATGTTTAGGAACAGTGTTTCCAGATTGGAGACCACAGACTTACCAAATATGTAGATGACATTTATTTCCTCACTGGGCTTTCACACTGTGGGGTTGATATTTCTTTATATGGGCACAAATGAGGTGGAGAAACAACAGCAACTTACCTATAGCAACATTGTTTCAGAGGGTCCCATCTCAAAGATGGACATATTGGCATCAAAAATATTGAGAGGCACTACAAGAAAAAAGGACATTAATGAGGGTCAAAAAATGTCACCATAAGCTCATTGATGATGGTCAAAAGAACCTCCATCATCAAAAATTGAACGTTACCAAAGGTGGCATTGCCAAAGGTGGCGTCGCCAAAATTATAGGTGTTGTGGTGACATTCAAGGTTCGTCACCAATAATGATTTATAATGATGGATAGTGACCATCACCATTTCATATGAGCAATGGTGATGGACCTTAGCCTTTGTCACCAAAACACTAAATGTCACCAAAGGTGGCATCGCCAAAAGTATAGGTGTTGTGGTGGCGTTCAAGGTCTATCACAAATAATGATTATAATTACAGATAGTGACCGTCACCATTTAATTTGAACAATGGTGATTTATGGTGATGGACCTTTCATGGTTGTCAATATTGATGCATATACATGGTGGCATTCGTTGACCATCGCCATGTGGGTCAAAAAAATGTCACCATAAGCTCATTGACGATGGTCAAAAGAGCGTATGTCACCAAAAATTGTTCGTCACCATTCCATATGACTATCAGGGCATGATGGAATCGAACCACCAACCTCCTGCTTGTAAATCAAGCACTCTTCCATTGAGCTATCACCCTTTAAAGAATTAGAATTTAAAAATTAAACCTTGAAATTTTATAAATTGTAAATTATACAACTTTCAACAAATTATAAAACTTTAGCTCCACGGGGGTAGGCGAGTTGGTAATCACATGGCGGTGAAGTTCGTAGTAAGCGGACTCCGTATTGAAGGTCACGATTTCAAATCCCCCGGACTGACATTGGTGACACGTTATAGCGGGCAGGCGCGAAGCCCAGAGGTTATAGTGATGGCGGCCAGAATCGACCCCGTGTCACGCGAGTTGCGAGGCTGTCCCAGTTGTCGATTCCTCTACTACAAAAAAATAAATAAATAAATAAATTATAAAACTTTGTAAAGTCCTGGCAAATATTTTACTAAACAAACAAAATAACATCAAAGTTGAATACTCAATTAGAAGTGAAACTTTGAATACATTTATAGCCTATAAATGACCTATAATTATCAAAATTAAAATCTATAATTACGCCAACGATTGATTTCTAACCTTGTGAATCATGTAAATTTACTGTGACAACATAAAATATGCCTCTAAAAAACTGATTTACACGCCAAAAAGTAAAATTCTGAGTATATATGATGCAATTATGACTAATGAGCTACATGCTTGAATCCCATTAGCTATGGGGTCTAGAAAACTAATTGAGAGTGATTATCATTATTAATTAATTCAAGATGTTAAAATACAATGATCCTAAACTGTAATCATTAAACAAATGTTAAAATTGTAAGCAAAACATTTGTCTAATATCCGTTACACCAATAAAATATCCAAGGGGCATTCAAACACTTCCAAATCCACATCAAACACAAGTATCCAAAGATGCAATTGCATGGATACAAAAAAATCACTCTCTACCTCTTAATGATAACTATGTCCTCCCGCAAGTACTTCAACTAGAAAAGGGGTGTGAAGACAATAACCTCAAAGAAAAAATAACTACACAATACAAAAATACACTTCATCCCCCCTCTACCTTTATAGAATAGATCTAGGGGAATAACAAAAGATCCATAGAGAATAGAATTATAGTGGAAAAAATAAAGATGATAAGAAAAAATTAACCAACAAGGAAATCTACTAATTTGAACATGTGTCCACATGTACTCAAAGATTAGAGGAAACAAAAGAACCCAGCATGATTGATTATACACTTAATAAAATGGCATTTACTTCTTTAGTAAAAAGGAAGAAAATCCAAAACCTATTTTCTATTGTCCTATAGAATAAATCCTCTATGTATGGCATTGGGGTTTTGTGATACACTCTATGCTTGCTCTCCAACATTAAAACAAGAGTGGTTGTAGAGGAAGCCAGTCCTTGCCAACTTAATTTTGTAGGGAAATATACTACATTGTTGGTGTTTTTTATACTTCATCTTTGGACTCATAATTAGATAAAAGAAGAGGCTTTCAAGCAAAGGCCCCTGAAGAAGCAATTTTATCATCAACAACATAAATGTAGTCTAGCCCTGTATTCCATAGTCGTGTAACCCATTGATTCTTTTGAACAAAACTATAGCGATAAATCATGGAAAAAAGTGTGCAGATCAAAATCCAATGAACTAGCATTGAGGCAAAACGAGTTGTATTGATATTTGAAGTGCAATATTGTGCCAAGAACTCCAAGATCACATCTCCATATTGTAATACTATTGTTTTGCATTCCTAACTGGCAATATATGAGATGTTAATAGCATTGTTGATTTGTGTTATAATGCCCCACATTTGAGACAATTTATAGAAACACTTCTCAACCAGTTTTGTGAAGATTATAGAAAAACATAATCAACAACATTAATGAAATTCAAATAATATTCATAAACATCACAATTACATATTATTAGGAAGTTCAATGTAAAAGAAACACATTCTATAAACCATAAAATATAAGGCAAACGTTTATCAAAACAACGCATATGAAAAACAAATGAAGTAAAGAGCCTACTTTGTATAGAAAATTACAAAAACATATAGACATGTATGACTTAAATAATGCAATAAAACAAAATAAAACTCGAATCAAAGTAAGTCCTCCTCAAATTATGCAATGTTTAGCATACCTAGTAGGCCTACAACTAAGCTTGTTCTCCATGAATTGGTTGCATAATGAAGATGAATGTTGTCTATAGCAGCTTCATTTGACTCGCTCTCAGTTGGCTTCAGTTCCTATATGAGAGAAGCATCAACAGGAGGCAAGAACCCAAGCCAGACAAAAATTAAATAAAAGAACATGTGTCCAATCTCGACAATTGGGCAGCCACGTGTAGCAGAGGGCTCAGGAAATCATGGTGAAACTCATTCGGTTTGATCCATCATCATAGGTAAATGCCACTTTCTATCATCAATTGATTGAGCCTCATTTATCTAACATACACTAGGCAAAAAATTAGTTATGTTTTTTGTTATTTTTTATGATTCGCACAAGAACCAAACTTGAGTCACTAGAAACCAGAAAAATGAATTGAAAGATATTCATGGTCATACATAATACAACTTAGAATACAAAAAAAATGATTATTTATTCTTGACAAGATACATGAAATCAGATCTTGGAGGTTCCATTGGTGATAGGAAATCCACCTCTATATTTGTTTTCTTTTTAGGCAAGTCCTATGTCATGGGGCAACAAGAAGTGGAAATTTGTTTCTCAATCTTCCATTGAAGAAAAATATTACGCAATAGGAGGATTTGTTTGAAAGTAGCTACATCGCATACTTGCAAGATTGGGTGTACCACAAATACATCAGACTATATTGTAGTGCGTCAATTAAGGTGTTTTATAACTTGTTTTCAATCCACTATTTCAACAGCACGCAAAATAAATTGAGGTTCAGTACCAATTCAAATGCAAACATGTTCAACAATACAACATGCAGCTCCAATTTTCTTCACTCAAGATCAGCATGCAAATATCTTCACCAAGTCACTTGCATGTGAGAATCTTGAGGCATTCCAAGTCTCTATCATGTACTTATAAGAGTCTAAATTGATTGAGGAGGATGTTAGA
This sequence comes from Pinus taeda, assembly GCA_000404065.3. NCBI lineage: Eukaryota > Viridiplantae > Streptophyta > Pinopsida > Pinales > Pinaceae > Pinus > Pinus taeda. The sequence goes on from APFE030010335.1 coordinate 144,918, forward strand.
ATATTTACATCATAGTATATGTAAATAAACCAATGTAAATAAGGTGTTGGGCGGCACCAAACTTACAAGTAGAATACATTTAGTCCATTCTATTAGAAGTCTCGGAACAGGTTTCAGATCCTAATATATATGAACTAAGTTATTTATTTTGTATAAAATATGCATATTCTCCAATGAATAAATCAAGACCGCTAAGTCTATATTTGTGCTGCAAAATTTTGTATTCTACACCAATATGGAATTGGTATTGTTAGCCAATTGCAAAATAATGTACATGTCAAAGACAAAATCAACAAGACGAAGCCATTTCTATGAACTTTGGGCCACAATTGCTACACTATATATCTTTGAATGTCCCTTGTGTAAATATATTAGTATATTTAAAGCTATAGCATATTATAGGACCAGAATCATACCTCCCTATTTAATGCAGAGCTTCTCTTCCATGGGTACTGAGATAAGATGCCATTATGGATGTGTAATTTACTATTTTTCTACCTACTTTCAGTCGCTTGCACCCCTAATTGGAATGATTAAGCTCTACACTACGCTGAAATTCAAATATTTATACAGCTATATAAATCATCTTGTAGGACTATGAGACAATAGATCCAAACTCCTAGTAGGCACCTTTATGGAGCATGCAAAAAAAGGAAAATTCACATTTCATTGCTAATTCATTAATTGCCATAGCAAAGGGATTAACTTTAGATGGTAGTAAAAAATTCCATCTACCTACATCTTATATGAGATTTTTCAAGGTTGATTCCTGAGTTAAAGCAACAAATCCTTGTGATCACTAAGGGTCCAAAAATAAACTAATCAGAAATTTTGAGGAATATATTGGAAGTTGCTAACTTGTATATATAATTTATAAATCATTGATGAGCCTATTTTCTTTGGAAACTAAATAAGATTTTAAAATTAATGGGGGAATGCCAACACACCACTAACAAACTGATTGGGGTGGAATGGTTATTTTTCCAAACATCTGAGAAAAATTATGCCGGATATAAACCATGCTACATCTGGTTATTCACTAGCAAGATAAAATTTCGAAGATAAATTATATTTGTCTATTTTACTAACTATTGTGAACCTCAATGAACTCGAGTTCTCTTGGGCTTGAGGTGTTTTCAGTATATGATTTTCCCTTGTCAACACTTGAGAATTTTACATCAATATACAACTTTTATATAAGGTAATGTTCCATCTACAACTTTTATATAAGGTAATGTGGTTGTGATTTTCAGTATCTTCACTACTCTTTACCTTCATGGTGTTTCTAAATTGTGAGATGCAGGCATCCCTTTCAACAATATTATCTAATCCCGACACATTTAAGCTTTGATTTGTGGAAAGGTTGAAGGTTTCCTTGAGAAAAAAGAATATGGAAACCTATGAATGAAGCAAATCACAGAAGGAAGATAATTATGTCGTTGATTTGTTGCCAGATTAGGTTCAGTACTAATTCAAAGACAAACATTTTCAACAATACAACATAGAAATCCAATTTTCTCCACTCAATATCAGCGTGCATATATTTTCACGGAGTCACTTGCATCTGAAAATATTGAGGCATTCCAAGGGTCTCTCTCTTGTACTTCTAATAGTCTAAATTAATTGAGGGGGATGCTAGAATTATTACATCATAGTATATGTAAATAAACCAATGTAAATGAGGTGTTGGGAAGAACCAAACATACAAGTAGAATACATTTATTCCATTCTATAAGAAATCTCAGAAAAGATTTGAGATCCTAATCTATATGAACTAAGTTAATAATTTTGTGTAAAATATGCATAAGCTCCAATGAATAAATCAAGGCTGCTAAATGTATATTTGTGCTATGAAGATTTGTATCCTACACCAATATGGAATAGGTGGTGTTAGCCAACTAAAAAGTAATGTATATGTCAAAGACCAAATCAACAAGAGGCATCTATTTCTATGACTTTTAGGGCACAATTTCTACATTACCTATCTTTGAATGTCCCTTGTGTAAATATATTACTACCTTTAAAGCTCTAGCATATTATAGGATGAGAAGAATACTTCCCTATTTAACGCATAGCTTCTCTTCCATAGGTAGAGAGAGAAGATTCTCTTATGGATGGTGTACTTTATTTTGCTAGCTAATTTTAGTCACTTTCACCCCTAATTGGAATCACTAAGCTCTACGTTATGCTGACATTCAAAGGTTTGCATAGCTATATAAATCATCTACTAGGACTATGAGGGAATAGATCCAAACTCTCAGTAGGTGCCTTTATGGATCATGCCAAGAAGGATAATTCGACATTTCATTGCTAATTTTTTAACTGCCAGAGCAAAGGGATTGACCTTGGATGAGGGTAAAAATATTCCATCTACTACACCTTTTATGAGATTTTTCTAGACTACTTTCTGAGTTAAATAAATAGATCCTTGTAATCGTGAAGTCAATGTTGCAAATATTGTTTTTGAGAATCTATCCCTAAGGGTCCAAAAATAAACTAATCAAAAATGTTGGGGAAAATATTAGAAGTTATTAAAAATTACTGGTAGGCATAAAATTGGCCTAAAAACCTTGAAAAATATCAAAAACATTGGCAACCTGAAAATCTTGGAAAAAAATGAAAATATTGAGAGAAATCCAAGATATTTGTAACACTGCTTAGAATCAATAGATTATTTTATGGAACCGTTTGACAGGTGTCAAGAAATTATATGGTTGTTGGTGAGCTAAGTAGATTCACTATTGCTCCACAACTATAGGCATCTTGCTAAAATTTGGCAACTAGGGCCAAGTTCCACTTTGGGAAACTCCTTTGAAGAAGACAATTGTTGCATTAAATTCCTCTTCTAGAGAGGATGAAAATTGACCTAATGATCACCAAAATTTAGATAAGGAAAATTATTTATTTGTTCAAAAGAAATTCTATAAGTCATAACCTTATCAAAGCAGGAAAAACAAAAATTGAAATTTTGAATTTGCCTCCAAATGTCAAGGTCAGCTTCACCTTCAAAAGAACCAATCATCATGTCAAATTATATATAAAGGCATCCTCATCCTCATTTTATATATCCAAAAATATCTTCAATGTATATTTTAGGCACTCGTGCTCAAGGAGGATGAAGGTTAGTTTTTTTTTGGGTTCATCTTATGCAGCTAGGTTGAGGTGCTTCACTTAGGGCAACCGCAGGAGAAGGGAATATAAGGCGTGGGTAATTTCTGGATTTTGGAGTGTTTTCTTGCTTCTTACAGGTCTGAGTTTGGAGTTGAGGTTGCCACCTTGCATAAGGGTTTATCTATTTACAGTTTGGGCATGATCCCCATGGTGAATCTCTTCTAGAAGTTGGCCGCAATAACTTGAGTCACCTTCAGTCAAGCAGCCTTGAACACCCTATTCTGAAGATCAAGAAGCTACAGCTAGGATGCCATAGTCTAGAATGCATGATCTGAAGGTTGTGTGGTTCTTATTTTCAGCCTAGAAGAAGGTTAATAGGCAACATATAGTTGGAAGGTTTGGTTGATGGAAGTTGTAGTCAATAGAACGGTGTTGTAGCAGACCGCACTTGTGCTCTAACTTGTGATCTGAATTACAGTGATGAAGCTTATAAAGGGTGCCAGAATTACAGTTTTGATCAAGCCCTTCTTTTGTCTAAGGGTCGTAAATTAGCAAGTCATTATGAATTTAAATTATTGTACTCTCGCTTTGCTGAACATTTTTGATATTGATAATAAGAAGAATTGTTCAAGGTTTTTCCCATCTTGGAGTTTTTCCCTGGCTTGAGACATATCCTTGTGTTTTCCTGTCTTGGTTTGTCTTCTATATTTATGTTGAATGGTCTTTCAACAGTTACTGTCATAAGTTAATAATTAATGTGATTGTTAATGGATTAATGGATTTAATTATGGGCTAATGAGTAACTGACCTAAGAAAAGAACATGTTAACTAAAAATTAACATGGAATTAGAGCTCAGGTGAAGACAAGACCAAGTTGGAGTAAAACAGAAAGCAATCACCAAGGGAAGTTCATTTACAAGTTCTCATGATTTCTGCAATGGCATATGGGAAATTTTTGAAGTTCCATGTTTTTGGGAAAGGAGACTGAAGTTGAAGATTTGGGATCAAGTTTTTTTTATAACTTATTTCCTTATGGGTTCACGTTGGCCATTTATTGTCCTTTGCAGGTGACGGAAATATTTTTTTTTGTGAATACTCCAAGTTATATCTGGTTGGTCATAATCTTTAACAATTTTTTATCAGAAGCTAAAATTCTGAGCAGGAAGGAGTATTTCTAGGCTAGGATTAGCACTCTTGGGCAGTCACACATGTCTAGAGTTATTATTTTTTGTGTTATGGCTCAGCCCTTTTGTTAGGGCACACGTAAATTGAGAAAGTTTGACCTTATCTAAGGCATGTTTTAAGTTACGAGCAACATGACTCCATTTGTGGATCGAACTACATTCTACTTATGATTTCTTAAATACCTACAACTTGGGATTCTGACAAGCATTTCATACACATCCAAGACTCCATTAGACAGTTAAAAAACTTTCTTGTTATAGGTCTGAAGTATTTTGATGATTGAAGTTGTTTTACTCCTTCCAAAGTGTATTAGAATTCTTGAACATCTAAAGTCGTGTGAAAGGATATTGTTCCAGCATGATTCAACCCCAACTTTAATAACTTCACTGTGTAATGCTCACAAAATGTATCTCCTTGCAAAGCAATTTGACTTTAAAAATTCTTGACACTAAACTCTATTACAAACCTAAGACAATTTGTGGAGGTAGTTCAGTTCTGTATCAGGACAAAACTGTAGCAACATTTGAGGCATGTTTTAATATCGACATGAAGCATTGGTGACCAGTGTTGAGGCCTAAACAAACATATATAACAGTACTCAAATCGATAATTTGAATACCATTCCATGGGAAAATATATGGTATTCCAACAATGATTTGTCACTATACTCAACAAGACTTTAAATATTGTAGCATAATTGATGAAGGTCAAAGATTGACAATCTATCCTAAATTGAAACAAGAGGCATTGGATAATCCTTTTTCGATGAAGTGTAATCTTAAGGATGAAATTCTTGAACTGATATTCCAGTAGTTATTACATCCACATTAATCCTTGAGATTGCATCATTGTCACATTTTCTCCATGGATATTCAGTTACCAAATAAGCAAGGGTTGCAGAGGACAAAAGTATTGCTGGCTAAAATAGTAATCAAACTTTGTTTGAAGTCAGATTGACCAAGTACGATAGAGTGTAAGAATTATGAACATTTGGTTATCAATGTATTCATACAGTGCCCATTTGAAATGACACTTTGAGAGCCTGAGCTTCTCATGATGAGCCTATGGGACAGTTCTGAGAAGTTTAGGCTTAGGATTTTGACAAGAATTACGTACACATCCAAGAATCCATCAGCAGAACGTATGGATCAGCTATATGGAACTACAAAAAATAGAGTAATTGAACTATCAATACTCCCTATTTATTCTCAACTGTCTTCAGATCTTCAGGCCAAAATATTGCAGAAAGCAAAAAAATGGTGCTTGCAAGTGTTTTGCAGCTACCAATATTGTTGAGACATCACTCACTGTTGATGGCATCTTATATGTGATTGATATTGGATATGGAAAGTTGAAAGTCTGCAATCCAACGTGTTGGTAGAGCAGGTAGGAAAGGTCCTGGCACATGTTATCGTTTGTACCCTGAGACAGCATATCAAAATGAAATTATGCCAAATCCGATGCCTGAAATCCAACGTACCAACCTTGGAAATGTTGTTTTACTACTCAAGTCGTTGAACATTGAAAACATTTTGGATTTTGATTTTATGGATCCTCCTCCACAAGACAATATTCTCAATTCAATGTATCAACTTTGGGTACTTGGTGCACTTGATAATGTGGGTAGATTGACTACTCTTTGAAGGAAGATGGTTGAGTTTCCTCTTGATCCTCCCCTCGCAAAAATTCTATTAATTGGGGAACAACTTGGTTATGTCAATGAAGTCTTGGCAATTGTTTCTGTTATGTTCCTATACCAATAAGAGTCATAATTTTTTGAATGGCCAAGGTCAAATCTGTAATATGTACATACCTTTGCTTTCTGCAAATGTTTTCCATATTCAAAAACTCAAAAAAATTAAAAAATGTAAGAGGGTATGACCTAAAAGAAAAATCAAAGGAAGCCCCAAGAGTTAGCTCAATCGGTCAAATCAAGTGCCTCGCCAATGGGAGGTCACAGGGTTGAATCCCGAAAGCTTTTGGGGTTAGGTCAGTAAATAGGCCGAGGGGTGTTGATGCCCTTTGGGTGGCGTCCACTCAGAGATTTAAACCCCTGGACGTAGCGGCTACCCACTGACCAGGGTATCCGTGAACCAGTAAGTGAAAAAAAAAACAAAGGACAAAAAGGATAAAAAGGTCAAAAATATGAAAAAAGGAACCCCAAGAAAGAAAAAATACCATGAAAGTGTGCAAGTCAAAATGCCACTACTATTTGCTTTTGATGTAGAATAAAAGATTGTGTTCAGCTTGTCACCTTTGCCACAGTCCATGGATGATAAAAATGTTTAAACTTGGTTATTTCATGTTTTCAATTTTATGCTTAGAGATAGAGCATAAAATCTGACCAAATTGTTTAATCTTGGCAGATAAGTAGATAGGTAGAGTAAATCAAAGGAGCTCAACTGTTTAATCTAAGCCCTTGGATGTAATAAGGTTAGACCTACATAAATTAATTTTGTAAAAGAAAAGAAAATTTTTGATAAAGGGTTTGCCAGCTTAAGTGCACCCTAATAAAGAGAAGTAAAAATGGTAGGATAAGCATATGGGTAAGTATAAGAATGGTTGCAGAATTGTGATGATTGATTAGATAAGATCATATTATTCACCTTCATCATCAAAGTTCAAAATATGGATGAAAATTAAGCATTTATCAAAGTACACAAAGTCAATTGATTAACCTCCCTCATTTATTACATTTTCCACTTAACTAATTTCCAAGGAAAGTCATAAAGTACCTAAAATCTTAAGTTAAAGGGGCTCAGAGCATTTCTCTGACTTATGGAGGGACCGGACCCTCAACCCAATAACTTATAGGTCCTAAGTACTAAAAGTCCCCTCATAAGCATTCACCCCCTTTAAATTAACTCATATTCCCCAACAAATCCCTTTTCCTAAGAAAAACATCATTTTCCTAAGGAAAAATCATTTTCCCCTAGTAAACCCCTTTCTCTAAGGATAAAACCTTGTATCCTAGAAAAAGTGACCATTCCCCCATGAAAAGACCCTTTTTCTCATAAAAAATCAAAAAACTACTTTAACCTAAGTATAATGTTTGTGACAAAACAAAAGAAAGAAATGCATTATACTTAGCGTTTTATTCATTCTCCACCAATATCATATTAACTTTTAAGACTTATATGTATATTAATTCCCAAAGCAATAAACTCTTCCCGTATATTTACATAATAAAAACCCTTGTATTAATATCCTGCCCGAAAAGTTTGAAACATAAAATTTATAAACCCTATTCAAATAAAAGAAATTAATTAAGCGATTTGTGGTTAATTAATAGTCAACCCCTCTAATGAAATTGCCCCCAACGCCCTAACTACACCATAATCCCTGATTAACTTAATCTTGTCGTCATCGGGCCCCTCCATTTAACCTCGTGATGAAACCCCCACCTCGATCATCGTGCGGTCTGCCCCCTTTCGATCTGATAGTTGACGATCATATCGGGCGGCCCCCGAAGGTCGAACTTTACCCACCCGATATGGGTGGTTTCTCTTTGGACCCCAATTCTACGTCTCACCTGATAAATGGCATCGGGAGACCTCCCCCTGATACCATCTCAGGCCCAAAAGCAGTGTGACCCAACCCCACTTACCGCCTCCCGCAAGACGATAAAATATCTCATCCCCCGCTTAATGTCAAACGTACCTTTCCCCGTGTACCCGCCAAATTGGTCGAATTTACAAATAAAACTAAAAAAACTCATTGTTTTTGGTTTTATTGTGGAAAATGCTCAGACCTCCATGAAACTGCCAACTCACGTCCAATTCCCAACCTGCTAAAGCTGTTGAATGTCCAGTCTATTCTTCAGCCACGTACGCCTCCTGCAAACTGTGTGCAGTTACCCATCAACCTGTGCAGAGACAAAAACCAGGTATTTATCTGAATTCACTGAGAAGCCTTGTCTAATTCCAAAACCTGTTACTCAATTGCTTTAAAGTTATTAAGTAATTAAGTAAAACAATTGCCCAGTAACCCCAAACCGCTCTGAATTAAACCAATTGCCCCTAATTAGAATGAAAACCTTTTTCTCTCATTCTTGAATCCACAAGAACCAAGGATGGCTGCTCCAATTGCACTAAATGTCCTACCCATTACTATGCCCCACCGGGACTTAGACCATCTCCCTTTGGCAGACAAAGACTTTCAAATCAAATACACCTATATCCATGAATCCCCACTGAAGTTATACTGCGGGTACAGGGACCAGTGCTTAAACCATGCAGACAAAATAGGTCTTTGGGAATCAAGTTTTCCCAAGTACCAATTCCCTAGAGCTCATATCTTTCCTGAAATTGTCCACTATTGCCAGATGAACTACATTCCCAGCCAAAGAGCAATGATGACTCCTGACCATACTATATTATTCACCATCACTGTTGAATACATCAATGAGATACTGCAGTTGTAACCAAGGCAAAATCGAACCCCCATATCTGTTGGAGACCTGCTTGATAGATTCCCTACAATCACCTCCATCAAACTTTCTCAATTATTCCATACCTTTATTATGGAAGAGAAATACATTCCAAAGGACCCTCCCCCATACATGTGGACCGTATTCTCTGAACATGGCCGAGACATTATATCAATGATATCTAGTGTTTTAGGCCAGACTACTAGTAAGTTTGTTGATGAGATTATTATAGACTTCATTGTCATTTACACCCCTGGACATCCCTGTCCCATCACGTCTGATTATGCCAAATTCATTGCAGATAAAATGCATGATCAATTCATGAGAATGGACAATGAAAGAGTATTCAAGTACTCATCAGTTTTATATCATATTTTCCTATATTATCAAGCTGATAAATTCCCATTTACACTTCAAAAGCTTGATACCAGGGGCAACCCTAGATCAGTAGTCTTTTGGACCCCATTAATCCACCAATATGACTCTCCATATACTTATACGGATTTCATAGATCTTTTTGTGCACCCAGTGGCAACTATGTTGTTAGGAAGTCCTCCCCCCGGGATCAGTGCAGATATTAGGAAGGTCCTACAACTGTCCAAACAATACAGAGTGGGGGATTGGTACTTGTACCAAAATCACACTAAAATCAGAATATATGGTTGTGAGTTAGCACCCTACAAACTACCAAGATACCTCCCCATGAGACTGTTTGCTCTGGAGTACTACAGGCAAATAATTAATTTAGATGAGGTACATTTTGTAAAGGCCAAGAAGAAAGGTCAAGTCAAAATAAAGGACCAACTTGGCCCCTTTATATGCAACAGTAGGGAAGTTGGAAGAGAAGCAGAAGAAATCCTTCAAAGGCTCTGGCTGAAACAAAGTTTCATATGGAGATATGACCCTTTTGATTTCATATACAATAGAAAACAAAAGAACAAATTGTCTCCCTATATCCATCACAGGATTCCTAATATAGAACAATATGCCAATCAACTAGAATGGGTGGAGAACACTTTAGTAGATAAAATAGCATAGAAGTTGATGTTGATAATGTGTTGATTGATCTATAAAGGAGACTTGATGAAGATTCCTTTGTACAAGTGTCAGGAGAATCCTTGTCCCGAAGGGAAACACAGGAACACAGTAAGAAACAAGTAGAAGAAGGACCTCAAGAGCAAGAAGAATCAGAGAAACCAGACATATCAAAAGAGTTTGCTCAACCATAACACATCATGAGTACTCCTCCTTTGTACAAACTCCTCTAAATGAGGAGAAGAATCCAAAAAGAGATAGGGAGGAGGCCACTCCTTCTAACACACCTGTTGCACAGACTTATGTCAAAAGGCAAAGGTTAAATCCCTTCTCAAAATAAGAGTTCACAGAGGAAACGGTTGGAACCACAAGTACAGAAAGGGCATAGGGCAAGGAGGCCACTCCCTCTGGAGAAACACAAGAAACTTCCACTACATAGGCTCAAATGCTGGAAAGACAACAGAGTGTGGAAGTATCCTCATTCAGGGCTCTAACTGGCCAGGACCAGGACATTAGAGTGAAATACAAAGAGATAAAGGATAGAAATGAAAGGTTGAAGGCCCATAGTTATGCACAATACCTTAAAAAGGCTCCCACTAATCAAACAAGGCTAATGTCAGCCTTTGATGTAAAAGAAGGTAAGATGCAAATGACTTTCATGAAGCCTACCATACAGCAGCCCAGGTCTATAGCAAATTACTTGAATACAGATTTTAAGGTGCTCGCGAAGGATATACATCCTATCGACCAAATAGAATTGCACAAACAGAACGGAGAAATGGTCTATTCCACATTGACCAGCAAGGCCATTGTAGCACATCAACTACAAAATTCACAGAATAATATACCAGCGCAATTCCAACTAGAAAAGGCCTCTTCACAGGCCAAGGATACCAAGATAAATTCCTTAGAGGACTTAACCATAGAGTTGGGTCATGATCCCAAGGATGTAAAAGCTGCAGAAAGTATAATCAAAAATAAAAATGATGACATAGCTACCTTGAAAAAGCAGCTTAAAATCCCTCATCTGCATCGTCTACAAACAGCTAAAGTATTAGAAACCTGGAAGAAACAAGAGGAGCATATGGACTTATTCCTTAAGCTAAATGATTAATTAAAGGAAACAGAGAAAGAGCTAGGCAACTTGAGTCAGTATAAACAGAGTGAGTTGGCCACCACTCCACAGACTGTCATTCTTACAGTCTCTACAGCAGTGCCCTCTACATTGGCTGCCTCCTTAGCACCAACAGTTCCACTAGCTATAGCCATGCCAGTCATAGGTACATCTACAGAGAAATCTAAATTAGTAAAAGCCCTGGAGGAAATGACCATCCAGGCTACAGAGCTTAAATGCCTTAGAGAACAAGTGTCAAGTTTGGAAACTGACTGCAAGATTGCATAGATACAGTAGAAAGAAGAAGCCCAGAAGAGTCAAAGAATGGGTGAAAGGATAAAATTCCTTGAAAAGGACTTAACATTGCAACAACCACTAGGAGAAATAAAGGAGATGCTCTAGTCCAACATCATTGACTCTATCAATGATGTTTCGCCATCAATTCAAGTAATTTTTTAGCAGACTGAACTGGTGAAAGTGGCCACTGAAGCAATTCAAAAGACAAGAGAAGAAATGGAAGACAAGCTTGAAGAGGCGAACTAACTGATAATACTCTTGAACAGCAAGAACAGGTATCAGCTGGATGAACTGGGCATAGAAGATAGGGGAGGGACCATCATAGAAATCAAGAAGATTCTTACTAAAAGGAACCTTATGCTCAATCTTGAGAAGAAATGCCAAAGCATCCAAGCTGATATTGATAGATTCATGACAAAGTTTGGTATTTTGAGGGAGAAAGGCCTCCCTAGTCCTATGGTCATCCATGACAAGTTTATGACCCAAGAAGACTACATTGAAAGGACTAAACAAGTTGGCCAACAACCAAGCTAGTACTTCAGGGGTAAAAGCTCTGCCCACAAGAAAGGTATTGTATGACAATCTGGAAAATCTGTTCTTCCTAGAGCATGAGGTAAAGAACCTATTTGTCAACAGGCCAAATTTTTCCAAATACACTGAAGCTGATGAGACATATAAAAAGATGTTGAAGATGAAATTACCTGAAGATGAATGGTGGGTAAAATTAACAGATTTACTATAAAGTTACTGCAGTAAATTCATTTGGCATCCAGGTAAAATAGGTGAAACATGGTCAAATTGTAGCAGGTAAAGAGTATCAGTAGGTCGAAGACATCAAGTGATCCAGCACACATATCTCAAACAACTGAAAGAGCCAAATTCGAATTACAACAGCCAGCACAATCACAAAAAAAGGGACAACAAGAAGGTAGTTTTCCATCTATCTCTATCTTCATGCTTGAAGATATTTTTGATTTCCTAGAATAATTCTCAAACTGTTATGAGATATTTTGTAATTTTTTTTTATAAATACTTCACATTTGGAAGTAAATAGGGTGGATTCAAAGACATTTCTATAGACACTTCATATCAAGCTAGAGAGTTATTGTAATCAAGACTGGATTGGCTGCTGGATCATGAAATGAAGTTAAAGACATTTCACAGGATTCTTGAGCACAGTGGAAATCAAATAAGTATTATCTCTTCATGTTTATTACTATTTTCTCTTCATGTTTATAAATATTCACATGTTTCTCTATTAAATTTGAATAGTAAACAAGGAATGATATTTTAGAATTAGCTTTAATGCTCTCTGTCTTGACTGTTTACTTTCTCACTGTTTTCTGCTAAACTATCTTAGTCTAAGAATTCTTAATTGCTCCCTTACTTCCATAGTTTCCCCCCTTAGGTCCATAGTAAAGGATTCTTAGTTTCCCTTTGCTACTAATCTCCTTCTATTCTTCATCTTGATCCCGGTTTAAGGATTCTTCATTTCCCTTTTACCTTGTTTAGGGCTACCTCATCCATTTGAACCTGCAGATTTGCTTTTTGTTCTGCTAGCCTGCCCTATAAACTCCTCCTTTATCAATTAATCTGATTTGGTTAAGCCACTCTTTGATTGACTCCATAGCCTAATGGCTTGAATGCTTTCTTTGCCCATATGTTCCCAGAAGTCCACCACCCAATCAAAATCAAAACATCATGAGCACTAAGAACTAGCCTGAAATCCCACCCAAAACAAATTTAAATTATAAAGAGAGAACCCTCTCTAGACTAGGTTGGCTAGAACCCGAGTCTAAAATATTAGGTTTGTGGTTACCTCGGATTATTCCTTCTTTTTATAACTTTTAAGGAAGACTTTTGAGTGATAACATAGTGGCGACTCCACTGGGGACTCAAACCCTCAGTCTTAATAAACCTTTGATAAATTTCAAATTTTTATTTTCAAGCCTCTTAAAGGGTTTATTAGAAGTTATTTCAAAAAATTCATAAAAAAGAAAATAATTAGAAAAAGCTCGAAAATTGGCTTCAAGGAGAACTCAATATACAAGGGCAAACCCCTAATCCAAATCCTCCCCCTGTATTTTACAATCTCAACCTTATTTAAAGAATAGTTAGAATAAAAGAAAGTTCAGTAAGCCCAAGACCTTTAATTAAAGCCAATTCCTGCCCTAATGAGTAGTTTTTTGTAGAAGACCTCCCTTTTGACAAATATTTTGACCTTTCCCTATTTAGAACCAAGTCTGAAAGTGCACTTGATGACACAATTCTAGATCCAGAATTTATAGCAGAACTTGAAGTCCAAAGGGCAAACTTGTCAATCGATCAGTGCCTTCTGAATTCCTCTCAGTCATCCCTTACTACTGTTAGGATCCCTGAACTTTTTGAAACAACTTCAACTTCCTTTAGTTCACCATCATTTCCTCACATTTCCGAAGTTCATTCCTCATCTCCATTCATACCTTCGCTTCCCTATCAGCCTATCACTACCCATCAAACACCCATTACCCCTGTTACCCCAAATCCCCCTATTACCCCAACTCCTGTTCTCAATCCTGCCCAACTCAGAGCTATGGCAAATAGATATGCCCCTCTTGCGATGCCTACTCCTTAAGGTGTCATTCCACAAGACTACCAGAGTAAAATTGTCCTATTTGATGGCATTGGATCTTACACTACACAACAACACACAAGAAAAATGACAGATTATTTTGAACTGCATGAAATTGACATAGGAGATGTCCAAATGAGGAATTTTGCCCAAACTCTAGCTGGAGAAGTGAGAACATGGTTTAGATCTCTGCCTAATAATAGTATAGATAGTTTAGCAATTTTTTACCAGCAATTTTGAAATAGGTGGGAGAAGAAAAAGAACCCTCTTCAAATTCTTTATGAATATGAAAACCTTAAGAGGGGACCAAATGAAATCGTTCAAGACTACTGTACTAGATTTAACAATGTATATAACACAATACCACTTGACCTTAGACCTCCACCTAGTTTAGCCCTGATAAAGTTTCTAGACGGGTTTGACACTGATATGGCTTTCCAACTAAGAGAAAGGAATCCCCCAACCCTAGAAGATATGTAGAGTGTAACAGTTAGTGTAGAATCTAATCTACTATCCAAAAGAGCTAGGGTTAGAAATGAAAGAAGAACACCCTTGAAAAATGAAACTACACCCTTTGATCAAAAAATGAATGCTTTAGCCAAAGGAATGGAAAAATTGATGGATAGGAAGAAATCTTTGAAAGGAAACCTCACTGGGATAACCAATAGGAACCTTCAGTGAGGAATCCAAACTTTAGGAAGAACCAGAACCAAAATACTGGTAAAAATGGGCCTGATTAGAACATTAGACCTCCTTTCCAAGAGAACTATGCTGAAACTTCCCATCAAGAAGACCCTGAGCAAGACACCCAAATTAACTTAATGGGGTTAGATGATGAGGAAACTATCTTTCTAACTCAAGATGACCAGGAACTACACATGCTTCAACAGTTACAGACCCAAACTGGAGAATCATTCAATTACAAGCAAGGGTATGACTCCGCTATCTTGGAAGTGCATAAATAGTACAATTTGAGGAGCAAAAAGAACACTGATGTTCTGGACCAAAACAAGAAAGCAATACCTAATCAGCCTAAGAAAGTTAAAGCAACTCCAGTTAAAAAGACTCTCCAAATCCTTTCTAGATTAAATCAGAACCCTCTCAGTCCCACCATTGAAGATGTAACCAATGGCCAACCTTCTAATGAGTAATCTTCCACTTCAATTCCCCTCAAGGAAATAGTGGAAAAATCTCCAAAAATTGTATTAGAAAATCCAATAAAAGGACTCCAAACACCGAAAAATAAGAACAAACTACTCCAAACCCTGTTGTTAAGATTCCAAATGTTCAAACAGATAAATCCCCTTTGCCTTTCAATTTGGGAGCAGAGGTCGACAAACTTAAAATCTCAGTTCCTTTAACATAATTGATCAAACATGAAACTTACAAATCTCAAATAAGAAAATATTTAAACTTCGTTGAGAATGATGACTTTGTTAACCTATTTGATGATCAGCCTGAGTTAATTTTCGGTCTTGATGTTAATGGAAAACCAGTGGAAGGAGGGATACCACCCTTCTACATTAGCCTTAACATCCATGATAAAATCCTACATAATGCCAGGCTAGACTCTAGGGCTTCACACAATCTGATGCCTAAATCTGTTATGGAAAAGCTAAATTTGGATATCACTAAGCCTTACAAGGACCTGTTTTCATTTGATTCAAGTCAATTTAAGTGCTTAGGACTTATAAAAGACCTGTGTGTTTCCCTAGTGCAGTACCCTGCTAAAACCGTTCTTATGGACATAGTTGTTGCTGATATACCACCTAAATATGGCATGTTGTTGTCTAGATCGTGGGGTACCAAACTCCAGGGGTCTCTACAACTTGATATGTCGTAAGCTACCATGCCAGTCTTTGGACATCCTAAAAAACTGTATAGAGAGACTCTGATGAAGTATGTAGTGAGTACCCAGGAGAGACCTCAAAACTTTCCTATATATTCAATGCATTTTGATATTGATTCTTTCATTCTTTACATTGTTGAATCGAACCAAGAAGACACTTCAAACAACATCATTTCAGAACCAAAAGAAATTGTAGTAGCAAAAGAAACTCAAAGTGTCCAAATTCAAGAAATTTCAGATAATAAAGATGACCTAGATACCTCAGTCAAAGAAGATTTTGTTCCCCAAACAGTAAGAATTATGAACATGAAATTCTATGGCATCTTGAATTCGATGGGTCAATAAAAAAATTAGGTGCAGGAGCAAGAATATGGATTTACAACCTAGAAAATGATCATTCAGAGGGTCATTCCTACAGATTGAACTTTAAGTGTACAAACAACATGGCCGAGTACGAAGCAATTCTTTCAGGTCTCAAATTGGTCAAAAGGTTAGGAGCCATAAGAGTCTCTATTATGGGAGATTCTGAATAGATAATAGAACAAATCAATGATGTTTATATGACTAAGGATCCTAGGTTAGGATTCTACAGAGGAACAATTGTAGAAATATTAAATTCTTTTTTAGAAACCAAGCTTGTTGTTATTCCCAGAAAACACAATATGTAAGCTAATAGTCTAGCTATGTTTGCCGGTACTTGCAAGTTACCATTTCAACCTAACCATCAGTACAATGTTGAGATTAGGCACAGACCTACTATTCCTGACAACTTAAAGAACTGGAAAGTATTCAATAATGATCAACAAATTAACAATTTTTTGACTTTAGATGAAGAATTTGTAAATAACAACATAGATACAAACATAACATTATATTTTTATTACACTGATAAAGTATAATTTAACAAAGTACAAGATGAAAGGATAGATAGATTCCATCCCACAAAGTTTACAAAATCAGATATTCAAAACCTAAAAAAAAAATGAAATTGATGAAGCAATCGATGAAGAATCTGAAGTCATCAATCTTAAAGACAATTTTTTGCCCAAAGGATTAACTCCTTTGGAGGACTTGTTTGATTCAAATGATGTCCCTAGAAATCCGGAAATGGAACCCTTGAAATCAGACATAGAGGATGTAACATAGGCTCTGAAGAAGATCCCAAACTGATAAAACTTTCAGAGTCTTTGCCTCCTAGTGAAAAAGTGAAATACATAGAACTATTAAAGGAACTCCAAGATGTTTTTGCTTGGAGTTATGAGGACCTTAAGTCCTATGATACCATCATAATACAACACACCATTCCCTTAAAAGAAAACCAGAAGCCTTTTAGATAGAAGCTTAGAAGGATTAACCCCATTACATTGCCTTCTATTGAAAATGAAATCAAAAGAATGTACGAAGAAAAGATCATTGCACCTATTAGATTCTTAGATTGGGTTTCTAATTTGGTACCTACAAGAAAGAAAATTGGCAAAATTAGACTGTGTGTTGACCTTAGGAATCTAAATAAAGTTTCACTCAAGGATAACTACCCTCTTCCCAAAATTGATCACATATTACAGAGGGTAGTAGGTTCAACTAGAATCTCACTGCTAGATGGGTTTTCTGGTTATAACCAGATTTTAGTCCACCCAGACAATCAGGCAAAAACTACATTCACTACTCCTTGGGGCACTTTCATGTATGTGAAGATGCCTTTTGGGTTAAAAAATGCAGGGGTCACCTTTCAAAGAGCAATGGACATAGCCTTTGCTAAGAAAATTCATGACTTCCTTGTAATATACCTAGATGATATCATGGTATTCTCTAAATCAGATCAGCAACACTTGGATCACCTAAGGCAGATATTCACCAAATGTAGGAAGTATGTAATTTCTCTGAATCCTAAAAAGTATTTATTTGGGTTGGAAGAGGGAAAATTACTAGGCCACATAATCTCCAAATAGGGTATCCGGATCCACCTAGCAAGAATTGAAGCCATTTTACAAATACCACATCCTAGGAACATCAGAGAACTACAATCCTTTTTAGGTAAAATAAACTTTTTGCAAAGATTTATCTCCAACTTAACTGAGGTAATTAGATTACTAAATAACATGTTAAAGAAAGATTCAACTATTGAATGGACACTTGAGGCTAAAAGATCTTTCGAAGATATAAAGCTAGCCTTAAAAAAAACACCAGTTCTCATTAGTCTAATGTTTGATAGGGATTTCATCATATTTTCTTTCACCTCAAAACATACCATTGATGCAGTCTTACTGCAGAAGAATAACCAAGGTTTTGAACAACCAATAGCCTTCTTTAGCAAATCCCTGAGAGATGCACCTTTAAAGTATAATATAATGGAAAAGCAAGCTTTTGCTCTAGTCAAAGCCATCAAAGATTTCAGAGTTTACATCCTATATTCTCATGTAATAGCATATGTTCCCAATGTTGTTGTCAAAGACATCCTAACACAGGTGGTCCATATGGAAAGAGAGAGAAATGGATAGCTACTATATTAGAATATGACTTAGAAATTAAACTTACAAAATTGATCAAAGGTCAAGGTTTAGCCAAGCTTATGGCTGAATCCAACGTACTAACCTTGGAAATGTTGTTTTACTACTCAAGTCCTTGAACATTGAAAACCTTTTGGATTTTGATTTTATGGATCCTCCTCCACGAGACAATATTCTCAATTCAATGTATCAACTTTGGCTACTTGGTGCACTTGATAATGTGGGCAGATTAACTACTCTTGGATGGAAGATGGTTGAGTTTCCTCTTGATCCTCCCCTTGCAAAAATTCTATTAATTTGGGAACAACTTGGAAATGTCAATGAAGTCTTGACAATTGTTTCTATTATGTTCCTATACCAATAGGAGTCATAATTTTGAATGGCTAAGGTCAAATCGGTAATATGTACATACCTTTGCTTTCTGAAAATGTTTTCCATATTCAAAAACTCAAAAAAAAAAACAATGTAAGAGGGTATGTCCTAAAAGAAAAATCAAAGGACAAAAAGAATAAAAAGGTCAAAAGATGAAAAAAGGAACCCCAAGTGTTAGCTTCCTATACCAATAGGTTTCATTTTTCATGATTGACTGGAGAAGTGCCAAATATGTTCATCATTTTCATGTTGCAAAGGTTCCATATTTTGTAGAATTTCACCATGTATAGGTGGTTGACTCTTGCCACAGTTGATGAATAGCCAGACAGTTTAATCCTGGCTAGGTCATGTTTGAATTTACTTGTCTTAGAATATAGAATAAAGTTCTACACAAACAGTTCAAGCTTGGCAGATAAGTAGTTAGATAGAGAAGCAAAGGGTCTCAACAGCTTAATTTGAGCCCTGGAAGAGATAAGGGTAGACTTAGATAGGAGGGCAGCTAAAAGAAAAGAGAAGAATCAAGGTTTGCTAGTTCAAGTGCACCCAATGAAAATGAAAAGAAAATGTTAGGTATACTAGTTTGGGTAGGTAGTTTTAATGGTATAGAAGCATGGTTTATGAGAAATTTGCTCCTTTGGAACAAGTTTTCATCTCATAAAACTCATAAGGTACCATGGCAAGGTGGCTACAAAACAAAGGGAGCATGACTAATTCCCCTCCCCATTTTTCCAAGAAACACTTACTAACATTCCCCCCAAAGACAATGAGATCTACTCATTGCCTTTAGTCCACTTCATTTCATAGAAAAACTAAGTGAAAATGTGTTTTCACCTAGGCAAAACAAGCCAAATTTCTTGTGTAAAATGTCTTTATTCCATTTTTCCAAGTTTCCTAAACTTCACAACTGGATATCCTTTCATTCCCCCCCATGCCTAAGTTTTCACTCTATAAACTTAGCCCAAATTCATACATATCCATTCCGCATAGTCATATTAACCTACTAACACTATTATATAGCTCCTATGTATATTCCCCTCCCTTCCTAGGTAAAAATACACAAAATCCCTAAAAAAGCTAATACCTCAACCCTTGGCTAACTATAGCTATATTTTTATTTTATTTTTAGGGAGTTATTGGCCCACCCAGGGCCAATAACAACCCTCCACGTGCCCCATCAGGACTTGTTTAGCCTCTGGCTAAATAAACAGCCGAAAACTTGCATTTTTACCCCCAAAACCCATTTAACCCAAAGTCGGAAATACACCGCAAAACATTACAAAACACGAAAAATTAAAGCGGGTCCCCCACTGATAACCCACTGCCACCTTCATTTCCCGCCAGTTGTCCGATCATCGTCGACAAATCCAACAGCTGTCAGTGACATCGGAGGCCCTAACATACTGAACTATAGCGTTCGGGGGATGGGCGGTATTTCGGCCGTACCAAGGACGCGTGTCAGGCGCCTGGGATGTTCGAAGCCCCCTCCCCCAATACCACTTTCCTCCAAAGGTGGTGCGGGGAATACCACTTACCACCCCACCACCTCCCTGCTGACGTCATGCCCATGTCATCTGATGACGTCACCCCCGTTACCGCTCGTCTATCTGCTGACATCACCTGCCATGTCAGCATCCATACCCCGCTACACGAAAAAATGACGTCATCAGAAAAAAGCGCACTGAAACCCGCCAAAGTCAAAAATTCGGGTAAAAAGGGGTGAAAACGTTGTTTTTACCCATTTGTCTTTGTTTTCTCCAAGCGACCAGTGCATGTTGTTTTACGTCCAAAAGAGCATTTCTCACCATACATTCTGCCACCCAGCAGTTCTACTCCACGGCTCGGCCCCTCGGCTCACCTGGTCACCTGCAAATCGACCATTCCGCCGAGAAAACAGCTATTTACAACGACTTTCTCTCGACCCTGTTTTTATTGGATTTCACTATAAAATTTCCCACAACACCTATAATTTGAAGAAGAAACACTGTGTTGCCGCCAAAAATACTCCCCATAACCTCTGTCTTGCCAAATTCACGATAAATCGGCACAGTGAGCTAAAATTGAGCTCGTTCGGCCTTGCAAATTCTCCAAGGAACCCAAAAAAACCACCTTTTGCCCATAATTGTCACCCATTGTGCCAAAGAAGCCCATAAGTTCTATTTCTCCAGCTAATTTCAATCCACAGAGCTAAATTAAAGCCAACAAACTAGTTTCAGCGGTGAAAATCCCAGAGAAATCCACAGAGCCATTGTTTTGCCTATTTTTGCTTACACAAAGCCAAAAATTTCCAATTTTAAAGGCAACAGAGTTTAGCCATGGAAGGTCCAGTAGCCTTGAATATCACTCCTCTTAATGCACCCCACAAGGAATTGGAACATTTTCCCTTAGTTGATAAAGACTATCTAATCCAAGAGCTAGTAGGCTACCAAAACCATTTGCAAGCAGTCTATGAGCCCAGAAACAGTTACTTAAACCAAAATGATGTCTATGGCATATGGGAATCAAATCTACCCATGTACTACCTCCCCTCTGTGAATATTTTCCCTGAGATAATTCACCTCTGCTGTGAGAACTATGAGCCAACAGAAAGGGCAGTTAAGAGTCCATCTAGAACTACCCTCTTCTATATTACCCCTGACTCCATAAATCAAATCCTGAACTTCAAACCAACCCACCTCCATTTTCCTCTTACCATGAAATTCTTGCTAGATGAAGGTCCCAAACTCTCCAACACAGAGATAACCAGAATTGCCCAAGTATTTATGAGAGCAGATCGCCAGCCTAAGGAGCCACCTCCTTTCCACTATGCATCTTTCAATGAAATGGGTAGATTAGTTGTTGATATGATATCATTTGTTTTGGGGTTCAAGAAAAGTGAGCATATTGATGAAACTATATTGGTTTTGATGTCTATATTTACCCCAGGACAGCCCCCTGCTGTCAAATACAACTATGCCAAATTTATTGCCAACAAGATACATGACCAATTGTTGAAGCTAGACAGGGAGGGAATATTTAAATATTCATCCTATATCTATCATGTGTTCGTATATTATCAGCCAGATATCTTCCAATTCCCCATTAGAAAATTGGACCATATAGGGGAAAGGAGATCTGTGATTTTTTGGACCCCAATCTTTCCTGAAGTCCGCATCTCTCCCTACTCTTATTGTGAGTTTATTGATATGATTGTATACCCAGTCTCTTCTCTCCTGATGAGAACTCCTCCTCCTAGACTAACATATGATATGCAAAAGATACTATAGCTCTCCAAAAACTATAAAATAGGTGACTGGTACTTTTACCAGAATCACACTATTATGAGGATACATGGCTGTGACCTATGCCCCTACAAGCTTCCCAGATATGTGCCAATGAGACTATTTGCCTTGGAATATTTTAGGCAATTCATCAATTCAGATCTGAGTCACTTCCATAGCACAAATAAAAAGGCCCGATTGAAACTCAGAGACCAGTTAGGCCCCTATGTTATGAACAAGAAAGAGGGATGGAAGGATGTTGATGAAATATTGGGTCAAACACTCAGACTCAAGAGAAGCTTTTGGTGGGTACCCTATGACCCAAATGGATTTATCAGTGCAAGAAGGGTAAAATATAGGTTCGCACCCTATGAACATTGCAGCATCCCTGACATAGAAAAGTTTTCCAACCAAGATGAGTGGGTGGAGGGAACACTAGTTGAAGAGTTTACTGAGGAAGAGAAAATAGAACAAACTATGAAAAATCTGGAAAAAACTCTTGACTTAGATTCTTTTGGACAGGTATCATTCAAAATACCACAACAAACCGGGGAAAGCTCATCAACGGCTACAACTTCACAACAAGTTGCCCAAGAAAGGACTACACCAACAACAGGGATAGCAAATGGCAAGGAGTTAGTAGTTGCAGAGCAATAAACAATGGAATAACAACCAACTACCTCAAAAGAACACAGTCAGGGGCAAGCCCCTTCACTACAAGCACAAGCACGAGAAGTACCAGCACTGCAAACTCCTCTTCCTGAGGAGAGAAGTAAGAAAAGAGACCGAGAAGAGACCACACTTGCAAGTGGGTCAACAGAATAGAAAGAGGCCAAAAGACAAAGGGTGGATCCTCTACCTGAAGAGGACTTTGTGGAAGAAATCACAGAAAGCACAAGAGGAGAGAGGGCCATCAGCCAACAAACATCCACTAGCTCTCACAGACAAGAAGTGGAGAGGCAGCATGGAATGGAAGTCTCCTCCTCAAGGTCACAAACTAAGAAGCGATCTGATATCAAACAATCATTTATGGAGATTAAGGCTAAAAATGAGTCATTGAGAATTCAATTGTGTGATCAATTTCTCAAGATGACACCCTCCAAACAGCAAAGACTAATGGCAACTTATGACACCAAGGAGGAGAAAATGATCTTAACTCATTTAAAGCCCAAGGTTCAGCAACCACAGTCTGCAGCTGACTACATAAGGACCAGTTTAGAGGTCCTTGCCAAAGATATACACCCAATGGACCAAATAGAATTGCACAAACAAACGGGAGTCTATGCTACACTGGCAGACAAGGCAATGCTGGCCCACCAATTGAAAGAGTCATTAAGTAACACATCTGCTCAATTGGATTTGGAGAAGATCCCTTCTCTAGCCAAAGACAACAGAATAAAGACTCTGGAAGAAATAATTATTGAGCTGGGACATGATCCCAAGGATGCCAAGGGCATCAAAGCATTGATAAAGAATAAAGGAGGAAGATATCGCTGCCCTTAGAAAGCAATTGAAGCTACCTGTCACTATGCATCCACAAACAATAGAACTAGCACAAGAAAAAGCAGAAGAGGATGTAATGGATTTGTTGATGAGAATGAATCAAAGGCTAATGCAGATAGAGCAAGATTTGGAGAAAGCATTGCAAGCTAAGCAGGGAGAGTCGACCTCCCAGCCGCCTGAAACAGCTCCAACAATTGTCTCTGCTCCCCCCACAGACACAGCAGCAATCCCTCCCACTGAGCCAGCACCAACAACAGGTACAGCGACTACAGATGCTACAGCAACAGCAACAACAGAGCCAGAGACCAACATGAGGATGGAAGAAATGACGAAGGCAGTGAAAGAGCTAGAAGCTCAAATGTTAGAGCTCAAAGAGGCAAAAGAAAGACTAGCCAAGCTAGAGGTGAGCTATGACAAGTCAAAAATAACAGTGGCAGAGAAGACCAGAGAGGTGAAGGCCCTGGAGAACAAGGTGAAATCATTGGAAAAGGATCTCACCTTGCATAAACCTCTAG
>APFE030010337.1:0-19690 GCA_000404065.3 Pinus taeda
TAAAAGAGGTATGGTAAATTAATAAAAATATAAATAAATGAGAGGTATGGTACATAAATAAAACATTTTTTATATTTACTCCATAAGTCACCTTATATACATGCAAGGGTGTAAACAAATTAAAATATAAATAAAGTGGAGGTATGGTAAATAAATAAAACCTTTTTTTTATACTTACTCAAAAGGTATGGTAAATAAATAAAAATATAAATAAACTAGAGCTATGGTAAATAAATAAAACCTTTTTTTATATTTAGTCCATAACCCTCTTTCTATTTATGAAGGCTCAAAAAATAGGTTTTATTTAAGTGAATCCTATAGGCCAGAAACCATATTTGTAAAAGAGGTATGGTGAATTAATAAAAATATAAATAAACGGGAGGTATGGTAAATAAATAAAACATTATTAACCCTAATATTAGTATTAATAAAAATAAAAATGGCACATGGTATTCACCTGGAATGTAGCCTATTTAAAGGGGGGAATTAAACCAACATAGATCCATCTTACTTTGGATCTACTAAGCCCCGAGAGGGATCAAATATCATGATATGAAAACTAGCAAAGAGTGAAAAAATATTTGATCCCTCTCGGGGCTTGGTGGATCAAGAGTAAAAATGGATGTTCTAATTTAATGTATGTTAAACATTTCAACTTGGTTAAAATAAAAAATAAAATAAAAATCAATTATTAATTTTATTAATTTTTATAAATTACTAATAGTAACTTTTAAGCTCCAGGTTTATGATAACCCATGGTATTGACCCATGGTAATACCATGGTATTCATGTGAGCATAGACTAATTAAAGGCAAAATTCTATCATCTTAGATACATCTTAATTCTGGGTCTACCAAGTGCTCAGAAGGGATAAATAGATTCCATCCCTCTAAGAGTGGTAGATGTGGAGTTAATATGGATATAGGTTGGTTTTTATGATAATGAAGATATTAAATAAAGTTAGGAAATTATATTGTAAAACATATTAAGGTGAATGGTTAAAGCTACATTTAGTCACTTCACAAAATTTAGTAAAAAATACCAATATCTACATTAATATTGGTTTTTCTGATTTAACAAAAAAATTCAAAATAGTGAAACCTTATCACCCTTTCCGCATCACCCTTGCAAAAGATTTCCCACCATTTTTCAAACATTCTCAATATGATGTCTTCATGAAAATGTTTAAGTACTGATGTTCGATTAGTTGTTTAAAAAATAAGTTAGTTTGTACAACCTTTCATCTTCTGTCCTATTCTTAGTTTGTCCTAATGATCTGTAGGGGTTGGAGCCACTGCACCATATTTTCCCAAAAGGTGGAGATTGTTCACCAAAAAGGAAATTAATCTACATGTTACAAAGCTGTTAAAAAATGTGAGATGTATGAGAGTAGTGAATTATGCTAATAAGCAATTTAGATTGGGAGAGAAGTAATTAAATTTTATTATTTAATTGAAGATTTCCAATTAAAATAATAATAAATCTACATTTATATATTCATATATTGATTGGAAGGCTTCTCACAATGGTCACTTCTTTCAATTAGATCCCCTTCAAGACTTGGGATACCTACTACTTTCTTATATAATATAGTTGGGGTTTGCTACTTGTTGGCGTGTTGGGGTAAACAAACTTGATGTGTATTTATTTATTTTTATTTTTTATCTCGTAGTTGGAGTCTATGGAATAAGAAAGAAATTTGACAACTTGAAAAAAGTGGTAGCTTGACAAATGTTGTAGAGAAAAAATTAATCTCTCCTACCTTGACAGAACTCGTGGTCAATATCAACACCCACAAGAACTTTGTTGTGGAATATTATCAAAACTAATAGAAGGATATAAAAGAGTGTATTGTAAGAACCTTAACAAACACGACCACTAAAACTTGGAACATTGTTTGTAGGAAGAGATAATTATGTTTCTTTTTTCCAAACATGTATATTAGTACTTACCATCTTGCAGGTGAGGGAATATGTAACACCAAGAGGCCTCCATGGCAACATTGTAGCTTATGTGAGGAATAAGTTTCGCTTGAGGAATAAGTGCATCTACAACATCGAGAGCCCTCCAAGGGCCCATTGCAACTCGCTTGAGGAATACATGTGTACAACCATGACAAATAGGTGTGTGACATTGCTATGCTATGCTCTTGACATCTCATGTATGTGACACCTAATGAAGGAACTCTTGATAGCTAAAGAGTCAAAAGCAAGGAAAAGGAAGCATATTATGCGCTATGCATTTTTGTTTTTGTGTTTTTGTTTTTTCTTAATTGTAGCACAATTTACTATTTTTGGCAGTTTTCAAGACGTGAAATTTAAGAGCCGTTTTAAAGCCCTAAACAAAGTTTTTTTAGCAATATTAATTTGGGTGATTTTATCAAAAACAAACTTTCAGTTGTAGTCCTCAAAAAGATCTTTCCAACGAGCTATCATGATCCAAATGGAAAATGGCATCAACCCATGGTATTCATCCACCCATGGAATTTACCCATGGTATTGTAAGTGGCATCCACTCAGGTATTTATCCACCCATGGTATTGTAAGTGACATCCACCCATGGTATTCCAGTGGATCAATTAACAGTAACAGTGGTCTTGCCTTGCCTTGCCTTCTCTTCTCTCCTCGCCTCGCCACGCCAAATATTAGACTGAGGTTCCAACTTTGCTCACAATTTTCACCTTCGCCTTATCTAGTGATACCGATTCTATTAAAGTTTAGATCAATTTGGGAATGACATATGATAAGACAAAAAGAAGAAGGGATCATGTTTTAATACGCTTCCCTCTCCCTCTCGGGCATGTCTTTCAAATGGTGGGATTTTCTAAGGCTTTAGGACAACGTGTCAAGTATTAAATCATGAATATCATAGGATCAGTGTTTTACCCAATACTTCGAGGATTTTTTTTGGGTAGTAAACTTAAAAGAAAGTTTAATATAATAAAGATGATAAAAATATTTTTAAAATATTTATTTTTAAGAAAACCTAATAATCATACATGGTGAGAAAGATGGTCTTATACTTTTCCTTGATTTATACTAGTGAAATAGTGGGATTTTGTGTTCTTTTCTAAGACTCCTAGACGAGAGATAAAGCATTAAATTAATATTTTGAGCTTAATCTACCTATTTACTCACATCCACATTAATTGGTGCACCTAGTAATTATAATGTCTTTGAGGACATCTTAGTGCATTTAGAGGTTATAATGGGTTAGAGTCATCTTAGTGCACTTTAATGGTTATAGCTAATTAGAGGTAGCTTCATGCACCTATTGCATATGGTGGTTATAGTTCTCCATTCTACTAATAATAAAGTAAATAAAATATAATTTTAAATTCAAAGCCATTTTGATATGTTCAACATTAACGATGATGGCTTATCATTTTCATTCATTTCAACAAATTTACTTTTATGACAATGTATTTGTACCTTTTAGTTTTTTTTTAATATGTTAATATTTTTATTTTCAATTTTATATATAATTGATTTGTATTTTATATATCCACCAATAAATAACAAGGTTCTAATCTAAGAAACTATGTAATTTTTCAAATTACATTTTTTTTAACTAAATCTACTAATTAATTAAGTAAGATATATAAATGCCAAAAAACAACTTTTGAATATTTTAAAGAATTTTGCAAAGAAAAAAGGAATGATATATATATATATATATATAATGTAGTTTTAGTCCCAAGTGTAGTTCACTTCGTCAAGCAATTAAAACATGTTATATATATATTTTTTATATTTTTATTTAAAACTATACATTTTGTTAGAAATATGTTATCATTGATGGAAAAGGCAAAGAAGATGATGGTAGATTGTTAGAATATGTTGCCATTGTCAAAGGCGTTGTTGGCATAACAAGGATGCTAGACAAGTATTGACAAAGATGTTTCCATTAGGTCATTGATGTCACATATGTCAATGGTGATTTATCTAGATCAAAGGTAGTGAAATGGAAAAAACGGAGAAGATCGCAAGAAGAATTGAGATGAGCACATGTATGGAAAAGGAAATTAATTAGGGAGGCATAGAGAATTTGGAGACATTTCTAGAATAACAGATCACCTCAAGTGAAAAGAATTGTGAAGGTACAAAGAATTTGGAACCATTTATAGAATAACACATCAACTCAAGTGCACGTGGAACTGACTTCAAAATATTTTTTTGTGGTATATGGAAGTCTGCTAAAAGCCTCTTAGATTAGAATTTATCACCCATTAAAGTTATTTACCCCAAAATTCAAGGTGTAGAATTAAAGTTGAAACAATGGCTAGTTGTTGACAATTTACCAGTCAGGTATAGTTTGAAGAGTAGTTGAACATAGAGTCAGGAGGACATGACTTAATAGTACAATGGTGAAAACACTTTTATTAACCGATGGTAGAGACCCTTATAACAACTCATCCCAAATGGAGTTTCCCTCAATGGTTCAAAGTCACATAGAAAAGGAATGCGTGGGATGACGTAGTCTTGGGAGGAATTAGTAGTAGTTGTGGGAGTTTGAATGGCAAAGTATAATTATGGGAGGTCCCCATTATAGAACTCACATACGCTGCAATTTCGTGTATGGTATCACAGTTGTGTACAAAAGGAACAATTGGGATGATGTACTCAGAAAATGTGCATAGTCCACAAAATGGAAGTAAAAGCTCTAATTTATAGAATTTCTCCAGCAGTGCTCCCCATAGTCATGTCACTGTGGAAGGCCTTACTTGAAACTGCTAAGGTATGTGCAAAGGAGACACATACAAGATGATGTAAGGTTAGGCATATCTTGAAGAGTAGTAACATAAGACCAATAGAAAGGCAATTGGGAAGTCACGAAAATTGACGTTGTAATAAGCTTCAATCTAGTGGCTTCTACTATGAAAATTTTAACAAAGAAATTGTTGCAAAACAAATGCCCAAGAATCCCTCTTATATTCATACTCATAATAGAATGTACAGATAAAAGGAAGATGTGTGTGAATATTTTATTGGTTTTAGATGACATCAACATGATGTTAGACTTTGGGAGACATGGCATGCAATTTCGGCATTTTCATGTGATCGAAGGAGCTAAATATGAGTGATAGACGCCACCACTTAGATGGAACCATATGGTAACATATATGATGTAATCATGACATCACTCCAAAAGGTTGTCCTAGAAAGGAATTATAAGGCATGCAAGTGAAGAGCTCCATGCTGACTAGGTTTCGAGTGTATTTGGTAGCTGTAAGACACAGATCACCCCGACTGTTCATTGATTGGCTCACAGCATGGAAGTGGTTCCCACAGGGACACATAATATTTTTTCTAAGACCCCGCAAGGTTTCAAGAAAGCATGACAAAGTTTACGCTGAGCTGACAGAGCATCAGGGTGTGGCAACATGTACAAAGGGAGTGCAAGAACCAATGGGAATGGCTTAATTAGAGTAAGGGAAGACCCACAAGGATATGTTATCCAAGATCATAACACAAATAAATATAGAGCTAAGGACAAAAAATAAAGTCCAAGACAAGTGCACAGAGAAATTGTAAAATAATATATTCCCTCAGGAATTAAGGTAAAATTGCCACATTGGAGTTATAATTGATGATGTTTTATATACAAAAGCGCATTGGGCCTCTGCTAGAGGGATTAAGTATGGATGAGTTGGAAATGAAATTTAGCATAATTTTGGTGGTTAAGGCATATTCAATATTGCATTCAAAATAATATTTGAAGGCTTTTATGTGAATGAGTCGGTATCACTTAAAGTTGGCATTTATGCCACCTTTGGTGTGAAACCACCAAACCGACAACACTAGTAAAAATGGAAATTCTATAAAATTGGAAATTCTGTGCCTAGCCAAATTTAGAAATATCCCTACTAAATTCCATGACTTACCGAAATGAAGGAAAATAATATATTGACTTAGAATTTATTTAAGAAACAAGTAAGCAATGATTGATGACTTTAATAACACATTGAAATGACATAATTGAAGAAGGGAAAAAGGAGAAAAAATAAATATTCATGCAAGCAAAGGGTTAAAGATAACTAAATACCAAAGAACTAAAAATCTCATTCTAAATTCCTCTATAATCACTTCTAAATTTAGAAGGTGTGTGCAACTGTGTTGGTTCTACTGGTGTGAATAATGTTAGTATGCATTAGGGGTGAATAAAATATTAATTTTGATGTTAGAAAGGGGTTTGAGAAGGAAAAAATGAATTACCAAACAATGTTTTAATTCATTCAACAAAGATGTTTTATGGTGAAATTAGTAATTACAAAGGATTGATGTTGTTGGTGTGTTTGGTGATTTAATCAATTCTCATAAATATTTGAATTTGTTTCTATGGTGGGTATGGTGAGTGATTGAAGAGATAAATTTATTTGTTTATGAAATAAAGTGTCCTATTCATATCAGTTTTAAAATGGATGAAATATGGATCAGCAGGGCTCGCAAGTGATAACATGCATTCTAGGGGAAATAGTCCCCTTCAACAGTGGTTGATAAATGAGTAGGGCAATAGTCCCTTATTTTTGTCGATGATAGATGAGGAGGGAAAATAGTCCCTTTCAGTAGTGACTAATAAAGGAGAAGGGGAAGTTTCACCTTTTAGTGAAGGTTGATAAATGAGTAGGGATAGAAGTTCCCTTCTTTAGTAGCCAATTTACCTAGAAGTGAAAGCTTGTGGGGTAATGATGTAATAGAAATTTGAATCTTGTATTTCCCAAAGAAATAAAAGGAATGTTATGTCTTATATATGGCTTTCACATGTGTATGAAAATGTTTATGATGTTATTTTTTACATAACTGAGTTATGATGCTAATTACATGAGTGGTTGATAAAGTTATTGAACAATATAAATTGTCAAGAGTTGTATAGTGTGGTCACACTACTGATTCACCTTCCCCCCTCATTATTATTCTAGTACCCATTGTTTCTAACAATTGGTGTCAAATCCAAGGATCCTTCAGGATCGGTTAAACAACTGGAAGGAAGATCAAGGATCATGGAGAAATAGGACTAGATTTCCTCTCATAGAGTTTCATTTTTGAATGGGTAAAATTATACAACTTAGAAGGTAAGAATGATAATGTTCTTTTAATCTCTTGATTTTAATGTATGGGTATTCGTGGAGAATGGATTAACAGATAATGAGGTTGATGAACAGGTCATGGAGGAAATCTTGAGAGGGTTGTCCATGTCAAATATTTAGAAACTAATCTGTTGTGAGATCGCCAAAGAAATATGGAATGAGTCAGAGTCCACCTATGATAGAGACATACAAGTTGCATGTGATGTCAAGAGTCTTTCTCTAAAGAATGGATCAACCAAAGTTTCAAAGAGTTTTTAAGATCCCAAATTAGAGGATAATACACCTATATCAAGAGGCTAAGTCATCGATCAACACATAGAGGATACAAATGAGATGTAATTTACAAGTAAGTTGTTTTTTTCGTTGTAGAAAAATAGTCCATTTATCATTTTGTTTCTCAATTGGAAGTACCGGTGAAAGAGAAAGTTGCTCATTTAGTACTAGTGAAGAAAGAAATACCTTAATAGGAATAGTATATCTAGACACTATTCAAGAAGTCGTTGGGTCCCCTCTTAGTAGAGAGGTAGATAGAACATCTCATGTGTCAGTAGAAGAATCCCTAGAGACAGAAAGCGAATAATATATTCAATACATTGTGAGTAGAATAAGCACTTGTTTTGCTTTAGTAGCTTCTCTACTGAGTTGGAAGGCATTGAAGAAAATATTCATTTAAGAAGGAAAATCATATCGAATTTTGAGGAGATCAATAGCCTTAAAACCTCAAATCAGAAACTAGAAGTTTATATAATTATATTAAAAGAGTATTCGTTGAAAATTTAGAATCATGAAAATAGCTCTAATGCTTTTGATGAAATTTGAGGTAGACGAAGCCCCCACATAGATTGGATTTTTTTTATTTTTTATTTTTATTTATTTTTACTCAACAAAGATATCAGCAATATCCATCATCATTTTAAGACAAAAAATTTTGGAATGCACAAAAAATCTAATGTAGCAACAAGAAGACAAATAAACTTTCAGAGTTAAATACAAAGGTGTGAAACCACTCACATGTTTTCTTTATGGAAATGCAGGGCACTTTTCCTCCAAGTTTTGAGAAAGGAAAAAGAAGGTGCAACAACACAGGTGGAATGATCTATCTAAACAAGAATTATGATTTGATCAAAGAAATTTGAACAAGTGTGTAGATAGGACCTTTCCCCTCAAAGGAAAAATTATCAGTGGGTCAATAAAACCAAGACAATGAGTATTGGTCCAAGAAATTGGGTGAGGAATATTCGGTAATAATAATTCCTTCCCCCTTCTTGATCAATGTTGAATCCTATGGGTGTGGAACTTATGGGCACAAAGAAACTATGTGAAAACTTGTAAACAATACACTTCGTTTACAGAGAAAGTTGAATAGATGTGTGGATCATGTTGGTAGTGAGAAAGGATAGTCACCTAGGAGTTATTACAACAATCCTAAGAGAGGTGGGTTGAATGGTTCATAGAGGCAACAAAGATTAGCGTATGGTTTTGAATATTATTAGCATAAGATTAGTATATAACAACTTGGAATTCCTATGGTTGATGTATGTCATATAACTAGCAACAAAAAAATACGTCAATTAGATAAAAGGAGTAGTCATAGCCCAGACAATTCTCCAAAGTAGTATAGGTGGAAAGTAAGCGCATATAGTGAAAATGAAGAGCAATAGATATTTTTAAAATTGAATTTAATTGGTGCTAATAAGTGGAATGTTTAATTTTTTATATGATTAAACTCTGGTAGGATGTTTCTCAATCAGCTAAGAGTATCAAATCAACTTAGGAAATCAACTCATGGAGTTTACTAAGTAACGCATAAGCATATCCATATGTGGAAGGAAGAGAGAGATAATTTTCTCAAGGGAAGTAGATCCCTTTCTCCTCTTAATTGAAAAGCAGAAGTTGGATTTAAGAGAATCTAGAAAGAATAGATGCAATGAGAATAAAGAAACATGCCGAGTAATGCATCTGAAGGATAAGGGAAGTATGCCCTTTTAGCCTCTAGTTTATAAAGTTGAATGAGACTATTTTTGTTGAGTATTATGGTTGATTTAATGTTTTTTCCAAATTATATTGATAGACTGAGTATAGATGATGATGAAAGAATAGGGATCATGAACTTTTTACAACCAATTCTTGTTTGCCTTGTGCAAGTATGTTTAAATAATTTATAGTGCCAAAGAGTGACCATAACCATAAAGGGAGCGTATTCAAGTAAACATTTTGGTATTAGATTATTCCATTAATGATTGGTATCATAAATTGGTATAGTTTTTTGGTTCTAAAAGATAATCATCGAAGACAAAGGCTAATGGTGTTTATTGCATATTAATGTTGCTTGAATTGCCAAAATTTATATTTCATATATGTTGAATGGTGTGGTTATTATGATTCCTTAAGATTACTCCAATTAGTAATTAGGAGCAAACATCAAATTTGTGGTGAAAAGAGCATGATAACAATGGAACAACCCTTAGTTATAAATTGTTCAACATTTGGTATCAATGGTATCAATTAAACTATTTGTATCTTGATATAAAAGGTATTAACACTTGGTATCAAGTATTAACAATCAATATCAAGTGTCAATAAACTTTTGTTAGAGCGTTGTAATCATATTATTAGTAGGTGATTGTCAATCCAAGTGTTGTTGAAATATTCTTGATTAACATGCTTATTTTCATGTTTAGTATAATTTAATGCAGTGATTCTACTGCCATTAGAAGTTTTCCAAGTAAAGTATATGTCGCGCAGTTGGTTTAAGCATACATTGTTGAGAGCCCCTTTATATTTGTCATATAAGCACATCTAAGTGTCATAGGTTGTTGTTTATTAGTTGATAAGACAATGGTGATGGTCATGCATAAGATAGATTGTTGTTATTTCTAGAGGTCATGTGTATGTGTATAGGGAGGAACTATTATGAATGAAATCCTAGCTGAAACAAACCAATAGGAATGATTTTTCTCCTTGCTCAGTTGGATACGTATGTGTTATTTTAGAAAGAAATCCCTCTTGACTACTTGAGGATGAGATTGGGAGTAATTAATCCTCTCCTTTCAACTCAATATTCTCCACAGGGAAGAAAGGAAGCTACTTAGATCAACTCAAAGATATCTAAAGTTATCAGCGTAAGAAGAAGTATTTTATAGGCCTACATGATCAACAAGATAGGGGGAGTTTGTTAATAAGGGGACAATGTTAGTATATTTTCCATTGATCTCAAGGGGGGAGAAGTATATCAAATAAAACGAAAGAGGGAGGAGATGAACCAAACTAAAACAACAAAAGGGAGAAGTACATCAGAGTAAATGTACATAAAGGATAAGTGCATCATAGGTGGAGAAACATCTACAAAGAATAAGAGAAGAAAAGGAAAGTACACTTATCTTTACTTGATTACTGGTGATGTGTTTTTGTTTGTTTAAAGTGTTTCCACAAATGTGAAAGTGGGATATTGTTAGAAATATGTTTTCATTGGTTGCAAAGGAAGAGAATATGATGGGTAGACTGTTAGAAAATGTTTTCATTGTAAAAGATGTTGTTGGCATATGAGGGAGGTTTATATCACACGTGTCAATGGAGATTTATTTAGATAGAGCTAATGAAATGGAAAAATAAGAGAATATTGGAAGAAGAATGAATATGACCACATGTATGGAAAAGGAAAATAATTATTAAGGTGTAGATACTTTAGAGCCATTTATAAATTAGAAAACAACCTCAAAAGCAAGTGGAACCCACTTAGATGGATAGAGCTCTCAAAGATATCTATAGTTGTTTATGGATGTCTGCTAAAATCCTCCTAGATTACAAGTTATTTCCCGTCAAATTTATGTACCCCAAAACTCAACTACATATTTAAAGTTGAAACGTCTAGTTCTTGTAGTTTAGTAGTCGACATAGTTGGAAGAAAAACTAAGCTCAAATCTGAGAGAATTTGGTCTAACAATTCAATGGTGATTTTTTTTTATTGGCCAATCGTGGAGATCCTTATAAAAACTCATTTTGGAAATATTTTTCCCAGATGCTTCAAATTTTCACACAAAGGGAATGTTCGGGATGGCTTAAACTTGGGAGGATTTAGTAGCGATTACATGAATTTAATTGGTGTAGTATAATTGTAGGAATACCCACTATATAGATCACCTTCAGGGAAGTTCCCTTGATGTTATTATAGATACACGTAAAGGGAACAACCAAGATGACATAAGCCTAGGTGGGGTGGGCAGTCCACAAAACAATGGAAAAAGATCTCATCGGTAGAAGTTCTATAGTGGTCATCACAAGATCCATGTCAGTAGAGGAGGCATTCCATGGAAATTCTAAGCCATGTGTAAAGAAGGGGAAGTCGGGATGATCTAAGATCAGGAAGACATGGTAGATCAATAACATTGGACCAATAGAAAGGTAGTAGGGTAGTCAATGTTGTAAAGCTTGAATCCAATGGTTTTTTCTTTGAAAAATATAATAAAGAAAATTTTGTAAAATGAAGGCCTAGGAACCCCTCTTGCCTTTGTACTCAAAATAACATGCAAAAATCAAAGGAATACGTGCGACAATATTTTATCATTTTGAGAGGATGTTAGTATGAAGTAAGACCTAGGGACACATGACATACCTTTTTAATTTTTTCAGATGGTTAGAGGGGCCAAATATGGGTGACATGTGTCACCATTCAAATGGTACCACGCAGAAATAGTGACATCAGAATGACATCACCCCAGAAGATTTTCCTTAGATTGAATTATAAGGGGTGCATACGAAGATCTCTCAACTCATTGGGCACTGAGTGTATGTGGAATTTTTTAGAGACAGATCACCTCGATTAGTCGTTGATTAGTTCACAGTGCGGTAGTGGTTCCCACCATGACACATCATCTTATCTTCCAGACACCAGAAAGTTTCAAGTGAGTGCAATAGAGGATGCTCCGAGCTGATAAAGGACTGGGAGATGGTGTCGTGTATAAAGTGGAGCACTGGGACCAATGGTAATGATACATGTAGACGAATGGTGGACCTACATGGACACATAATCCTAGATTGTACTTAAAATATAAATAGTGTAGGGGACCAAACTTAAATAATAAGAAAAGAGCATGGAGAAATTTTAAAATGAAATAATCTCTCAGGGCTTAAGGGAAAATGGGCCCAATGGAGTTATAATTAGCAGTGCTTTATTTATGAAAAACACTTTGATCCTATGCTAAAGGGAAATTTGGTGCTTAATCCATATTAAATACAACACTAAAATTAATGTTTGAAGGCTTTTGTCTGAATGGATAAAAAACACTCAAATTTTGCATTCACACCATATTTTGTGCAAAACCACCAAAACGACAACACTACTAAAACAAAAAATCAAGGAATGAATGAGTTAGAGCTGCAAATAGTGGAATGGATAGACTTAGACATAGATTGGATAAAATGGCTAAATTTGGTAGTCAACCAGATTTAGAAAAATCCACGCTAAATCGTATAACTCACTAGAATGGAGGAAAACAATAGTTCAACTCAAAGTTTCTTGAAGATACATGCAAGAAATCATTGATGAATTGAAAAACATATTTAGAGGACCTAGTTAAAGCAGGACATAAATAAAATATAAATACTCTCTTCATGGCCCAAAATTTACTGATAACCTTATCGACTGTCTTCCAAATGGTTCCATGATTTTCTTTTCCGAACTCCTAAACAATAACATAATGATCCATGGCACTTTTAAATTAGATAAAATTAACAATCACCTTCTCTTCTCACTAATTATTAGACTGATGTTCCAGCTTTGCTAAGAGTTTTCACCTTACCCTTATCTACTACTATCGATTCAATCAACGTTTAGATCAATTTGGGAATGGAATATGATAAAAAGAAGAACAAGTCATGTTTTAATATGCTTCCCTGGGGTTATGGTGGGCTTTTGTATTATTTTCTAAGGCTTTTGGATGATGTGTAGATTACCAGAAAGTTTCAAGTGAGTGCAATAGAGGACGCTTCGAGCTGATAAAAGACTGGGAGATGGTGGCGTGTATAAAGTGGAGCACTGGGACTAATGGGAATGACACATGTAGACCAATGGTGGACCTGCATGGACACATAATCCTAGATTGTGCTTAAAAGAGAAATAGTGTAGGGGACCAAACTAAATACTAAGACAAGAGCATGGAGAAAATTTTAAAATGAAATAATCTCTCGGGGCTTAGCGGAAAATGGGCCCAATGGAGTTATAATTAGCAGTGCTTTATTTATGGAAAACACTTTGGTCCTATGCTAAAGGGAAAATTGGTGCTTAATCCATATTAAATAGAGTACTAAAATTAATGTTTGAAGGCTTTTGTCTGAATGGATAAAAAACACTCAAAGTTTGCATTTACACCATATTTTGTGCGAAACCACCAAACTGACAACACTACTAAAACAAAAAATCAAAGCATGAATGAGTTGAAGCTACAAATAGTGGAATGGATAGAATTGGATATAGATTGGATAAAATGGCTAAATTTGGTAGTCAACCAGATTTAGAAAAATCCACGCTAAATCATATAACTCACCAGAATGGAAGAAAACAATAGCTCAACTCAAAATTTCTTGAAGATACATGCAAGAAATCATTGATGAATTGAACAACACATTCAGAAGACCCAGTTAAAGTAGGACATAAATAAAATATAAATACTCTCTTCATGGCCAAAAATTTACTCGTGACCTTATCCATTGTCTTCCAAATGGTTGCATGAGTTGCTTTTCCCAACTCCTCAACAATAACATAACGATCCATGGCACTATTAAATTAGAAAAAATTAACAATCACCTTCTTTTCTCGCTAATTATAAGACTGATGTTCCAAATTTGCTAAGAGTTTTCACCTTACCCTTATCTACTACTATTCATTCGATCAATGTTTAAATTAATTTGGGAATGACATATGATAAAAGGAAGAACGAGTCATGTTTTAATATGCTTCCCTAGGGTTATGGTGGGCTTTTGTATTATTTTCTATGGCTTTGGGATGACGTGTAAATTATTAAATCGTGAATATCATATCATCCATATGGTTTTACCCAATCCTGAATAACATAACATCGTGGTTCTACCAAACACTTGGAGGATTATTTGGTGGGTCCACTTAAAAGTTTAATATAGCAAACATGATAGAAATATTTCTAAAATATCCTTTTTTTATGAAAACATAGGAATGATATATGCTTAAAAAAAGGTTGTATACCCCTCCTTCGGCTATACTAGTGAAATAGTGGTATTTTGTGTCCTTTTCTAAGACTCTCGGACAATATGTAAAGTATTAAATTATTAATAACATAGCAGTGGTTGTAGTTTTTCCTCAACTATCAAAAGAATTTTGGAGCATATTTTTGGTGTGTCTACTAAAAAGTTAAATATAATAAAGATAGTACAATTGTTTGAATAATAATTTAAAAATAATAATAGGTTAAGAAAATTATAAATTATAATATATATTTAATATTTTCATTTCAATGTTTTGACATGGTTTTGAAAGAATATAAAATGAATTAAATATAATTATATCATTATAATTGTTATTAACTAAACATATCTTAAACATTATTGTATAGAAAAAATAACAAATTTCAATACCAACGTGTATCTTTATTAAAACATTTAAAGCCAATTAATATCCTTATTTTTAAAATCAATAACTATAATATATTATAAAACATATATATAATGCCTTTGAGTGATGTGTTTCACTTATGAAAAATGGGTCATGAAAATATATTGTTTCATTTCTTTCACTATAATCTTATTTTCTTTCCCTATTATCATTTTTGGCAAGTATCTCTTCATTATCATTTTTCCCAGTGGATAGTAACTTACAAGATCACAATTTAGAAAAGGTGAGAGAATATCCATTGCTTAAAACTCTTTTTGTTTCATATTCTCCTTAAAAATAACTTATTATATATGTACTTTAAAATTTAATTCATTGTTCTATTAATATTTTGTTGAATCATAAATATTTTTAACTAAATATGTTTATCTATCTAATAAGCTTACTAAAACATATAAAATGTTAAGAAACCATCTTTTAAATTCTCTAAAACAATTTCTTCAAAACATATTTTTAGTACATACAAAAAAAAATGCATTTTTACTCCACAATGTAATTTTGTTTTCAAACTCATAAAAACTTTTTATATAAAATATTATGAGGTTAATCTCCCTATTTACTCATATTAGGATGACTTAGAGGTTATAATGGGATAGATCCATCTCTGTGCACCTGAATGATTATAGTGAATTATGGGTAGCTTCGTGCACTATTGCATATCATGGTTATAGTTCTCCATTCTACTAATTACAAAGTGAATAAAAATCTAATAAATAAAATGTATTTTTAAATTCAAAGTCATTTTGAGATGTCAAACATTAAAAACAATACCTTATTATTCTAATTCATTTAAAAAAAATACTTTTTTGACAATGTGTTTGTATTTTTAGATTTTTTTAATAGTTTGATATATATTTTTTAAATTTTATATATAACTCATATGTATTCCACATGCCTAGAAATAAATAGCAAATTTCTAATTTAAAAGACTATATAAAAATAAAAATAAACATGAGATTTGTAAGTATGTTTCATATCAAGAACGGAAGGAAAGTGTAGTTCATATGTTGATATTTTACATTTATACTAGGTGAATGTACAAAGAAATGGAAAGCTTCATAGTGAAAATGGAATGATGGTAATATGAGCCCACTAAGTAGTGTTTCATATAGTTCCAATGTGGTTCCAAATGTAGAGATACTTCTTTCTAGTTATGAAGTCAAACCTTAAAGGATGTAATAAATTAAAATGATCCATTTGGCCATTAGAAAGTCAATGGAATGGGGTTATTTCAATGGCGCCATCCAAGGAGGCCTTCTTGGATATGGAGAAAGGGAACCCTTTTCCTATTTTATATTCATTTCATTATGTTTAAAAAGAGATTGAGAGGTTATTTCATTGGGTTGAAAACAACATTCACAAGTTATTCTAATTTATTTATTTATTTTTATTTTTTTTCTTGTTTTCTGTGTGCTTATAACACTAAAATTATTTATATATTTAGTTTCATAGGAATAACTCCTAAATTTACTAAATTTCAGTGATTCTCTTATTCCATGTATCAAGAATCAAATATATTACAAAAGCACTTTTTTATTCCATGTGTACAAGGAATTTAACATGTAAGTTGACTTCTTATCCAAAGGACTCCATATAGACGTTGAGAAATAGACACTAAAAAAAGAATCTATTACAAAATCTGTCAAATATGTTGTTTGAATACTATGATAAGATTAATATAATGGTATGGAGAGATGTTTGTGGTATCTGTAAAACCATACTAGAAAAGGACTTACACTTCAAGAGAAGAAATGATTATTCTTTTTTATAAGCATATAAGATTCAAAGAAGGCATGATAGCTTTGCAACTTATAATTGTATTTTGTTCACACTCCAAGAGGACATTCGAGTCATGGAGGAAAATGAGCATATATGTTTATTGATAGGTTGTGAAAGTATTAATAGTTTATAGTCTTGAACACAATTTTAGATTTTGAGTATTTATTTATTACATAGTATAGAATGCATATGCACATATATAAATATGGTTTGTTTGTTTGTTTCTTTGTTTGTTTGTTTGTTTGTTTGTTTGTTTGTTTGCTTGCTTCTTTGTTTGTTTTTTTTTCAATATAAGTAATTATTTTTTAATGGTTAAAATAAAAATCTATATTGTTAACAACAATTTATATAAGTTTTTTTAATCTTGAGACCCTCAGGGGACTCAAGATTACCGAAGAATGCTACCTCACTCACCTACTGTTTGTGGATGATGTTCTCATCCTACTGGATGGAAGCATGAGAGACTCTATGACTTTCTCTAACATTCTTGAGCTCTTCTCACAAGCCACAGGAATGCAGGTCAACAGAGCAAAATCCACAATAACAATGACTCGCACATCGGTTAATGAGGCTCAACATGCCCTTCAGGTTTTCCCCTTCAACATTCACCTGATAGACAGGGGTCTCAAATACCTTGGCTTCTGGTTAAAACCCACATGCCAAAGGATCGCTGACTGGACTTGGTTAATATCGAAATTGGAAAAACGCCTCACATGATGGAGCTACAGGTACATATCCAGGGCTGGCAGACTGATCCTCATTAAATTAGTGCTGGAGGCCACCCCGGTATTCTGGATGGCTCTTGCATGGATCCCCAGACATACACTTGCTCGGCTACAGCAAATATGTAATCGATATCTTTGGGCAGGTAGTCAAGACAAGCGGATATTTGCATGGATCGGCTGGCAGAAGATCGCAATCCCAAAGAAGTGGGGAGGATGGGGACTCAAAGATCTCCCACTATTTGCACAAGCACTGGCAGCAAAGATGAGTTGGGCCCTGCTAACAAGCCATAATCTATGGACTCATCTCTCGTACCATAAATACATATGGCCCCTTGACACTATGGACTGGATTAGACTCCCCACCTGGAACAGTATAGGGGCATCATCTTTTTGGAAGGCCATTATTCACTCAATGCCCATGATCAGGGACAATTTGGCTTGGAGGATCAGAGATGGGGCTCAAGCCAGGATCGGCATTGACCCTTGGGCAGGCAGTGGGGGAAGGCATCAACTACCACGTGATTTAGTTGAATATCTATTCGCACATGAAACCAACGTGATTGCATAAATAGCGGACCAAGAAGCCTCTGATATTTTCCATCAGGCTTGGCGATCATCTCAGCAACTGAACCTCCCACCGCAATGGCATCAAGCATGGGAATCATACATGGAGGCTCTGATGGAATCAAAAATAAGAATCACTGAGGGGCAGGATGAGCTTATTTGGAGTGAGTCAGAATTTGGATTTTACACCCCGAAGGATGGATATACACTCCTCATCAGTCACAAAAAACCAGAAGCTCTGCTGGATTGGTGGCACAACTTATGGAAGTTATCCTCATCCCCGAGATCCAAGATTTTCTTCTGGTGCGTACTCAGGAACAAATCAGCGTCGGAATCTACAGACCACCTGTTCCTACTGTGCAGAGTTGCGCTAGAATTGTGGGCTGACATTAAAAACACCATTGCATTCAACGGGACATGGGGAGGACAAAATATTACGGAGGCTTGGTCTGATTGGACTGCGAGACACAAAGGAACAAAATCGATGAGCCTCCCTGCCATAGTAGCCTGGCACATATGGAAGGCGAGGAACCAGATCGTTTTTCAGGACAAACCCGCTCACAGGAACTTGTTGGAAGCTCGTATCATTGCGGCATACAATGAACTGCCAGAACCCCCTCCTACACACGTTCGCCACCCCCATCCGCCACCCCTCATAGACCAATCCACCCCGTGGGCGTTCTTCGATGGCGCAGCAAATCAGCATAGCTGTGGAGGCAGCATCATTATACACAAAATGAACCATAATTACTACAGAATCAAAGCAGGACTGGGCACTGGCTCAAACAATTATGCCGAGCTTATTACTCTCAGACACCTCCTCCACTTCGCAATGAGCCATAATATCACTTGCATAAACATATTTGGGGATTCAAAAATCATCATTAACTGGTTCAACAACATTTCAATCTGTCACATACACACACTCAGCATTATTTTGCATGAGATTCAGGAATTCAAATCTGCATTTAACAACATCTCATGTTCGCACATCTACAGGGAACATAACGAGAGTGCTGACAGATTATCCAAGGAGGCCACGATAATGGACAGAGTATGGGAAGTCACCGAAGTTCACGGACATCAGGAATTCAAATATTACCACCATCCATACATAGAACCGAGATACCAGCAAGCACCAGAGAAATAAGTTTATGAACTTTTTGATTGATTATAATAGTATTTATGTAAATATCTAACAACATATAGAGTAGCAAGTGAGCCAATATGGCTTTTTTGTAAATCTTTTTGCAAAGTGAAAGATGACCCTGCGTGGAACATCTCAAGTTTGAACTGACTTCTATTATTTTGAAGGCTAATAGGCACACTGTTACACAGCGACCTCAAGCATATACATAGCGATATCAATGTAATTTTCAAATCATAATGAAAGTTACAGATTTTTCCAGTGGAAAAAAATCAAACAATAGTAAGGAAATAAGGAAATTCATCATTCATTTGTGAATGTAGGTTAACATACCCATTGAAACTTAATAATTGAATTTTTACTTTAAATATAGTGGAAATCTATATTAAACTTTAAAAAATAAATATATTTATATTAAATTGTACAAATACAATTTTATACAACCTCATATGTAGATGTCAAATAAAATGTAAAAATTACTATATTTCCAACTATGAAAGGATTAAAAATGATGAGAATTAGAACATACAAATATAATAAAAACACTATAAATATTTTTATAATACTTTTAATTGAAAGAGAAAGAAAACAGGTGCAGCATAACATTATTAAGCATATTAACAGTAAACAGGTGCAGCATAACAGAACAGGACATCACACAAGAGCCACACACATGAACACCATGATATAAGGTGGAAACCCAATGTGGGTGAAAACCACCTGCTGCAATTCGTTTCTTTCTTCTTTAA
>APFE030010344.1:0-16780 GCA_000404065.3 Pinus taeda
TTTTAAAACAGATTTAAAGGGGATTTAAAGCGGATATGTCTCGATAGACTTACTATTGTTAACAGCCATGCACGCATTTTGGAGAGCTTTCGTTGGAGAAAAATAAGGAGAGGATCTGATCGATCCTTCCTATCTAATGCTTCTTATATAATGTAATGTGATAGGGTGTGAGATAGATCTGTTTTATGAGGAAAATCTGCGTGAGTAAAATGTAGTCGAGCGTGAGCTCGTTTCTAAGGCTGAAAGGCCTTAGTATGTAACTGTTCTGTATAATATATGATAATATGTTTAGTGTTGTGTACGCTTGTGTAGATATATAAATGAGTTAATTTCTATATTTTGAGCTTGTTAATCGACCATCGATCACTTCAGGATCGATGGCGATCCAAATATCATGTATCTGTTATAGGTGATTGTTTGTTGAAGACAGCGTGCAGCGCAGAGGAAGATCTGGTTTGAGCAGGTTGAACATGTTCTGGCGTGGAAATGAAACTTCGTTGGCATAGAGAATAAATATGGAGAGGTCGATTGCATAAATCTATGGTTAATTGTGTAAAGCCTCTACATAAGGAACCAAGGCGAAACTTGAAAAAAACACAGAGCATGGAATAAAAAGCCTTGTCTTAAAAGCCAATTCGAGATCCAATTAGATTGGATCGAAACTTTGAAGAGCCGAATCGAGAGTCACATTGCAAACTCCAATTAGCAATTTCCGATTGCAATCGCATCGGATTTCCAATTGGGGTCGGATCGGATCGGTGACATTGAACTGGCCGATCTATGATTTCAGATTAGTTGGATCGGAGCAGCGGAGAACGTGTTGAATCGGAGTTGGACGTAGCTGTGGACTGCCGAGGTTTATAGGGGCGGTTGTATTAATTTTAAACCCATATATTGTTGTGTATGGCGTGGGTTTTCAAACCTTACGCCTATATTAATGATTGCAATGGTGATTTAGAATCCCATTAAGGAGATGGGCGATATTTAATATAGATCCACGTTGTAAAATTAAAAGGCTTAAAACCATAAAACGCTTCTGACTGGACCTAGACCCACAGGCCCAGGTTCGAGATTTTTACATGAAAAGGGATTTTGGGCTTACCCAAGATTACTTTTCATCAAGTGGTATCAGAGCAGGGAAAGGATTTCTTGCGAGAAGGAAGAAGAATGCAAGCAGAAGGGGAAAGAGGTACAGTTGTGTTAAAGCTGGAGGGTTTATGATCTTACCGTCGTGCGGATGGTGCAGTGGAAGATGAGAAGATTTGCACCAACCTAGAGCAAGGTGTGCTCAATTGGTTCCAGAGGAGAGAACCAGAAGGATGGCAAAAGACAGAGTGAGGAGGGCTTGGTGAGGTATCGTGTAACAGAGGAGACTGTTACTGCAGAGGTTGGTTGCAGCTCACAGAAGATCATGAAGGCAGTTCCACTGAAGAAACACAGTGGTTAGAATTGCTAAAGATAAGG
Organism: Pinus taeda; assembly: GCA_000404065.3. Lineage (NCBI taxonomy): Eukaryota > Viridiplantae > Streptophyta > Pinopsida > Pinales > Pinaceae > Pinus > Pinus taeda. The sequence goes on from APFE030010344.1 coordinate 1,465, forward strand.
AGAAGTATATGACCAGGAGGTCATAAAAATTTTGTACCTCGGGAGTCTGATGCAGGAGCATCTAACTCCTCCTTAATTAAATAATAATCCAAAGAAGGGTGAAGAGTACGTGGATCATAGGAGCTGAATCAAAGGCGAAAATAAGGGAAATTTGTTTTAAAACAGATTTAAAGGGGATTTAAAGCGGATATGTCTCGATAGACTTACTATTGTTAACAGCCATGCACGCATTTTGGAGAGCTTTCGTTGGAGAAAAATAAGGAGAGGATCTGATCGATCCTTCCTATCTAATGCTTCTTATATAATGTAATGTGATAGGGTGTGAGATAGATCTGTTTTATGAGGAAAATCTGCGTGAGTAAAATGTAGTCGAGCGTGAGCTCGTTTCTAAGGCTGAAAGGCCTTAGTATGTAACTGTTCTGTATAATATATGATAATATGTTTAGTGTTGTGTACGCTTGTGTAGATATATAAATGAGTTAATTTCTATATTTTGAGCTTGTTAATCGACCATCGATCACTTCAGGATCGATGGCGATCCAAATATCATGTATCTGTTATAGGTGATTGTTTGTTGAAGACAGCGTGCAGCGCAGAGGAAGATCTGGTTTGAGCAGGTTGAACATGTTCTGGCGTGGAAATGAAACTTCGTTGGCATAGAGAATAAATATGGAGAGGTCGATTGCATAAATCTATGGTTAATTGTGTAAAGCCTCTACATAAGGAACCAAGGCGAAACTTGAAAAAAACACAGAGCATGGAATAAAAAGCCTTGTCTTAAAAGCCAATTCGAGATCCAATTAGATTGGATCGAAACTTTGAAGAGCCGAATCGAGAGTCACATTGCAAACTCCAATTAGCAATTTCCGATTGCAATCGCATCGGATTTCCAATTGGGGTCGGATCGGATCGGTGACATTGAACTGGCCGATCTATGATTTCAGATTAGTTGGATCGGAGCAGCGGAGAACGTGTTGAATCGGAGTTGGACGTAGCTGTGGACTGCCGAGGTTTATAGGGGCGGTTGTATTAATTTTAAACCCATATATTGTTGTGTATGGCGTGGGTTTTCAAACCTTACGCCTATATTAATGATTGCAATGGTGATTTAGAATCCCATTAAGGAGATGGGTGATATTTAATATAGATCCACGTTGTAAAATAAAAAGGCTTAAAACCCTAAAACGCTTCCGATTGGACCTAGACCCACAAGCCCAGGTTTGAGATTTTTACATGAAAAGGGATTTTGGGCTTACCCAAGATTACTTTTCATCATAAACCTAAATTATCAACAAACCCAAATGGTCAATATTAAAAATACAAGGGATTTACAAACCCAAGACATTAATATTTTAAACCTAAGGGATTGATAAAACCACATGAATATTAATATTATAAACCCACCATAGCATTAATGATATAATCCTAATATTAAGTTTAAAATATATTATATTGATAAATATATAATAATAAAAATAAAAATGATATTAAAAATAAAATAATTACATAAAATTATTATTATACAATAGTAATTATTAATAATTTTTAATTATAAATTAATTATTATGTATATTTATATAATTAAATGTAAAAAGTTATTATAATATAAATTTTAAAATAATAGTTTTATTGCCAATAATTATTTCTTCTAATGTAATTTAATATCATTCTTTCATTAAATTTTTTTAATTAAATAATTTTTAAAAAAATATAATATTGTTTTATTTATTACTTCCTATTATTTTATAAGTTAATAATAATACAATTGTAACTTTTAATTTGATATTAATTTATTAATAATTAATCAAATTTATTATTATATTATTACAATAAATAACAATTAATTAAATTATTATTATTTAATTAATAATAATTATTTAATTAATTAATTATTATTATTTTTTTTTAAAATAAATATGTTTTTTCTTTTTAATTTATAATTAATTATTTAAACCTAAAGAATTGATATTAAATACAAGGATTAATATTATAAATTCTAAGAACAATATTACACCATAGGAATATAAACTTTTAGATTAATAAACCCAAAGGATTAATAATGTAAACCAACAAGAATAATAAACCTGAGGGATTAATACTGTTGAATTGAGGTTTCTGTGATCCATATCAAGTTTATGAGAGATTTTTCAGCGTAAATCACATGATATTTCATTTGTCAACATGTTTCGATCCAACCAGTGTGGTTCATCGTCAGGACAAGTTAATACTATAAACCCAAGGGAGTAATATTACACCCAAGAGAATACCATTACACAAAAAGGAATAATATTATAAACAAAAGGTATGTATAACACAAGATAAATATTGTAAACCCTAAAATATCATGGTTGACCATGGTTGATTTTCATATTGAGGCAATCTTTTGTCACAATGCAACGTTGTACCATGGTCGACCATGATTGATTTTCATGTGTAGTCAATCTTTGTCATAAAGCAACATTGGACCATCGTTGATTTTCATATTGAGAAAATCTTTGTTACAATATGGCATTGGGCCATGGTTGACCATGATTATAAACCAAGAGGATTTATATTAGACTCAAGGATTAATATTATAAACCCTATGAATAATATTAAACCCTTGGAATAAAAACCCTTAGATTAATAAACCAAAGGGATTGATATTATAAAACAAAGATATTAACACTAAAAACCCATGGGATTATAAACCCAAGGGAATAAAATTAAACTAGGGATGAATATTATAAACCCAAAGTATATAAATCCTAAGATAAATATTACAAACCCTAAAACCCAACGTTTTATATACCTAAGGAATAGTATTAAATCCAAGGGAATAATATTAAATCCAAGGGATTAATATTATGAAACTAAGGTATATAAACCCTAAAATAAATATTATAAACCTAAGATGTATAAATCCTAAAATAAATATTATAAAACTTAAAAGAAAAGCAACTAATAAATACAAGTGTTTATTATTATAAGTTCAATGAATTAGTAAACCCAAGGGATAAATATTATAAACCTAAAGGATCAACAAGCCCAAAGAATCAATATTAAAAACACATGGGATTAATAAGTCCTAAAAAATAACATTTTAAACTCGAGTGATTGATAAACCCACACGATTATTAATATTATAAGCCTTAAAAGTTAATAAAACCTAAAAATTGTTAATATTATAAACCCAACCACAACCAACATTAATGATATAAAATATAACGTTAATTATAAAACTAATATTCATATTTATTAATATATAATAAATAGATTAAAAATCAATACTAAAGTTATTATTATTATATTATAATTAAATATTTTACTTATAATATATTAATTAATAATTAATTATATGTAAATAAATTATTATTTAACCATTTTTAATAATAATTTTATTTTTTACTACTAATTATTATTATATTATTTTCAATTAATTTAATCTCATTATTAATTAATTATTATTAATACTATTTTTTCTTTATATTATTTATTAAAATAATATTATATTATTAAAAAATATAAATATTGGTTTTTTTAATATTATATTATTTATAGTTAATAATAATAATAAAAGCAATCATATTGTTCCCTTGATCGGGGTGAGAGATCGGGATAAGATGTGGGAAAGGATCATGAAGGGGAAAGGTGGGCAAGCCCAGCCACCTAACATTCCCATAATACAATAGGATGCGGGGGCAACATGCACGCAGGATAGAATCCCGAGGAATAGAGGTGGTAGGGGAGTGGGTGAAGAGACAGCAGGAATCGACGGCAGAAGAATGATGGGATGTTGGATAGGCATGAGGTGGCTAATAAGGGTTGCGAAGGGTGCAAGTAAGATCATTATGCAGCGAAGGAAGGAGACGGCAGGAGCACAACGCAAATTGGTTTCTTCTAAGGCTGATCAAAGGTCCGGGTATGTTTCTGCAAAGCCAAATCTTGTGCTTTTTCTTATCTTAGATAGTAGGATGGAAGAGGGAGGAGAGCTAGGAGTAGCAGAGAGAGGGAGAAGTATGCAAGAGCTGGAAGTATCCCTTGAAGCTCACAGTAAGGAGGTCGAGAGTGGAAAGATGAAAAATGCAGAGGAAGGGTCTAGCATGAGAAGGAATTGTGAAGACCAAGGTAAAGGCCTACTGGGATTATGCAAGTGTTGCACACAGGGGCAACGTGAGGAGAATAAACAAGCAATCTGGGAGATAGAGAAGTCTGCAAATAACACTCATTTGTCAAGACCAAGAGGAGGAAAGCCTAGGAGTAGCCAGCCCATCGGGAGAACTTGGATTGGGAGGGAAAAATTGGGGAGAAGGGAACTCAAGAAACGGGTACAAAAGCAATTGCAGAGAATCTAACTTTTGTTGTTGGCCATGGTAAATAGGTGGTGGTAAGGAGAAAAATGGCACGTCCTAGACGAGGTAGGGGGCGTGGTGGAAGAGGCCGCCATAACCAGACCGGACGTAATAATCCAGCGACCTCTACGCCTGCTCCTCAGAGACGTAGTCGAAGAACTATGGGGAAAAATGTGCAAGAGGCTGAGAGGGCATACAGAGAAGGCATAGATGAGGATATTCACAGGCTCATTCAGGAACTGGAAGAAATGTAATGGAAGAAGATTCAGAGCTTAAAATGGAAGAATGGGGTAACCTCATCCCAGATGCGACTAGAGGACGAATGACTTTATACAAATAGGCTCTGCATGTTTACTGGGTGCTAAAGCGCCTACTCGCCAAAGCGCTGGAGCAAGTAGAAGGAGAAATGGCGGAGTCGGCCCAGGGTATGCCTAATATGAAGAAGGAAATGAAGAACCTCTAGATCATAATGATTATGCAAGACAGTAAGCTGGATGAAATCCAACAATAGCTGAAGAAGCTTACTCCAGCAAAGAGGGACGCGGCAGAAATTCATGAGATTGTGGAAGATTGAAAACTTAGTTTCTCTTTGTTGTTTATCATGTTTGTTTTCAGAAGATAGCACTCTATTTTCTTGTTAGTTTTCATGACTTTCTGGCATAGATCTAGTATTTTTTGCTGCGAAGCTTATTAAGAATGGATAGATAGACTCATTCATTTTTGCTATTATATGGCTTATAACAATTTGAGGTGGCCAACAGATCCAGTTTCCCATTTGGGTGGGTTGAGGGCACCAAAATGATGTATATGGCTTAACCTGGTTTTTATGTATTAATCATATTGTTAATTTAATAATAGTCACACATTAATTAATTAATTATTATTACATAATAATAACAACTAATTAATTATTATTATTTAATTAAAATATAAATATTGTTTTTTTATTATTATTTATAATTAATTATTGTTTAATATTAAACACAAGGGGTTTAATTAATTAAACACAAGGGGTTTATATTAAACCCAAGGATTAATATTATAAACCCTATGAACAATATTACACCCTAGGAATATGAATCTTTAGATTAATAAACCCAAGAGATTAATACTAAAAACCCAAGGTATTATAAACCCAAGAGAATAATTTTACACCTGAGGGAATACTATTACACACAAAGGAATAATATTATAAACTGAAGGTGTATATACCCCAAGATAAATATTGTAAACACTAGAATTATCATGATTGACGATGGTTGATTTTCTTATTGATACAATATTTGTCACAATACGATGTGCACCATGGTTGACCATGGTTGATTTTCATATGCAGTGAGTTTTTGTCATAAAGCAAGATTGGACCATGGTTGATTTTCATATTGAGAAAATCTTTGTCACAATGTGATGTTGGACCATGGTTCACCATGATTATAAACCAAGGGGAGTTATATTAGACCCAAGGATTAATATTATAAACCCTATGAATAATTTTAAACCCTAGGAAAATAAAACATTAAGATTAATAAACCAAAGAGATTGATATTATAACCAAAGATTAATACTAAAAAACCTAAAAAATTACAAACTCAAAAAAATAAATCAAATATTAAATTAATAAAATTAATATTCATAATTAATAAATATATAATAATGAAATAATAATTTAAAAAATAACTATTACAATAAAATATTATTATTATATAAAAAATAATTATTAATTCATATTAATAATTAATTATATATAAAACCATTTTAAAATAATTAGTGTTATTCTAATTATTTATTATTTTTTTATCTTATTAATATTATTTTATTATTATTATTAATAATTATAACTATATCTTATTTTGATGGTTCAATTGTATTCAATATAATTATAACTAATAAAATATTAATACTAATTAATTAATTATCAACCAAACTACTACTATATAATAATACATTAATTAATAATATATAATTATTATTATTAATTCATTTTTAATTAATAAATATTTTTATTATTAATTAAAAATATAAATAATTATGTTTTTCTTAATGATGTTACGAGATATTTATATTAGACCTGGGAATTAATATTATAAACCTTATGAATAATATTACACTTTAGGAATATGAATCTTTAGATTGATAAACTCAAGGGATTGATATTTTAAACCCACGAGAATAATATACCCAACGGATTAATAATAAATACCCAAGGGATTATAAACACAAGAAATTTTTTATACTCAAGGGAACAATATTACACACAAAGGAATAATATTATAAATCCAAGGTATATAAACCCCAAGATAAATATTGTAAACCCTTGAATTATTATGGTTGACCATCATTAATTTTCATATTGAGACAATCATTGTCACAATGCGACGTTTCACCATGATTTACCATGATTGGTTTTCATGTGTAGTCAATCTTTGTCATAATGCAACATTAGACGATGATTGATTTTCATATTGAGAAAATCTTTGTCACAATGTGATGTTTTTTTTTTTCACTTGCTGGTTCACGGATACCCTGGTCAGTGGGTAGCCGCTACGTCCAGGGGTTTAAATCTCTGAGCGGATGCCACCCAAAGGGCATCAACACCCCTCAGCCTATTTACTGACCTAACCCCAAGAGCTTTCGGGATTCGACCCTGTGACCTCCCATTGGCGAGGCACTTGATTTGACCGATTGAGCTAACTCTTGGGGCTTCTCACAATGTGATGTTGGACCATGGTTTACCATGATTATAAACCAAGGGGATTTATATTAAACCCAATAATTAATATTATAAACCCTATGAATATTATTAAACCCTAGGAATAATAACCCTTAGATTAATAAACCCAAGGGAATAATATTAAATGAGGGATAAATATTATAAACCCTGAAACCCCAATGTTTTATAAAACCATGTGAATAATATTAAATCCAATGGATTAATATAATAAACCTAAGGTATATAAACTTTAAAATAAATATTATAAACCCTAAAATAAACATGGCTTACTATGGTTGACTATACAGTCCCTTGGGGTATAAAACCCCAAAGGGCTATGAACCCAAGGCAATAATATTACACCCAATGAATGAATATTATAAACCCAATTTCTAAATACCCAAAGATAAATATGTTGTAAAACCTAGAATTATCATGGCCAAACATGGTTGATTTTCATGTTGAGACAATCTTTCTCACTATGCGATTTTGCACCACGGTTGATCATGATTGATTTTCATATGTAGTCAATATTTGTCATAATGAAACATATTAATCCCTTTGGTATTATAAACCCTAAAAAAAATATTGCAAGGCCTAAAATAAACATGTGTTAGACCCAAGGATTAATATTATAAACCTTATGAATAATACTAAACCCTAGGAATAAGAACCCTTACATTAATAAACCCAAGGGATCTATATTATAAACCAAAGTGATTAATACTAAAAACCCAAAGGATTACAAACCCAAGGGATAAAACAACATTAATTTAATAAACCCTAATATTAATATTATAAACGCAAAGGATATAACAACATTAATTTAATAAACCTTAATATTAATATCATAAACCCAAGAGATTAATAAAGCCAATGAATTATTGATATTATAAAATCAAGTGATTAATCATCGAAGGTATTAATATTATAAAACTAATGGATTAATAAACCAACAAGATTAATAATATAAACCCAACAAGTTATCAATATTATAAATCAAAGGGATTAATAAACCCAAATGACCATTAATGTTACCAAGGGATCAATAAAATTAAGCGATCAATATTATAAACTCAAGGGAATATAAACCTAAGGCATTGATATTAAACCCATTATTATAAACTCAATATTAGAAACCTAGTATTATAAACTCTGATATTAAACCTTAATTTTGTGATGTCACATTGTGACAATCATTATCATATTAATTGTCACATTGAGACAATGTTTGTCACAATGCAATATTTGACATATTTATGTACCATTCCGACATCACGATATTATAAACCTAAGAGAATAATAAACTTAATGTCTTAATATTATAAACCTATGGTATTAATAAACCTAAGGGATTATTAATATTATAAAACAAAGAGATCAATATTATAAACCCAATGGATTAATATCATAAACCTAAGAAATTAATATTAAATACTAGAATTAATGTTATAAACAATTGCATTAATATTAAACCCTGGGAATATGCAACCCAAGATTAATATTATAAACCCAAGGGATTATAAACCTAAGATTAATATTATAAACTCAATGGATTATAAACCTAAGGCGCTAGTATTAAACCAATTATAAACCCAATATTAAACCCTAAGATTATAAAACCAATATTATAAACTCTAATATTTTAAACCCTCGTATTAAACCTCAATTTTGTAATGTCACATTGCGACATTGAATAAATTGTAATGTAATGTAAGATTTTGACAATCATTATTAGATTAATTGGCACATTGAGATAATGTTTGTCACAATACAATGTTGGAAAAATTTCTATATCATCTCAACATCATGATACTATAGACCCAATAGATTAACAAACCCAAGGGATTAATATTATAAACGTAATGGATTAACAAGGGATTATTAATATTATAAAATCAAGTGATTAATCAACTGAAGGTAATAATATTATAAACACATGGGATTAATATTATAAATCCAAGGGATTAATAAACAAAAATAACAAATATTATAAACCCATATTTGATGGTGATGGTTGACCTTAGATGATAATGGTTAACCATATTTGACCCTTGTTGAACATGGTTGACCATGACAAATCATTGTTAACCATAAGCCTATTAGAGTATATCAACCACATTAGTAAATGTAATTAACTTATCAAACCTATCATTGTTAACCATGATTAATCTAATATAAGACCTAATACTAAAATCTAATATTTAAACCTAAAACCTATTATCATTATAAAACATAATATTAAAATTAAAATTTAGAAAATTTATTATAGTTATTAAACCTAAACCTAATAATAAAAACCTAATTAATAAATAACAATCTAAAACTTAAAAAAATATAATATAATAATTTAAATTTAGTAAACATAATATTAAATTTAAAAAGATATAGTACAATTATTAAACATAATTTAATATTATAATCCTAATTATGTAAACATAATATATAAACTTAAATATATTATTATTATAAAGCATAATAAAAATTAAAACCTTAAAAAATTATATCAATAAACTAATATAAAATTTGTTATAGAACTTTAAAAAAACATCCTATTATATTATATTATATTATCTTATATTTTTAACTTATAAACTTAAACCTAAAATGGTATAATAACTAATTTTCTATGAAACATTATATTATATTATAAACTTAAGACCATATTAATATTATATTATAATTATTAAAAGTAAACCTAATATTAAAACCAAACTAAAAACATTATGTTATATATAACTAAAAACATATTATATTTATTTATTAAACTTAACCTAATATTAAAGCTAAAACTAAAAAAAATAGCACATTACCATTGAGTTCAGGTTTACTGCATTTAGCACATTACATTTTCTTTTGAGGTTTAATATAATTTGACACATTCTATTTAGTTTTTACTTATTAAGATTTGGCATATTACATTTGAATATTAAGGTTTAATATAATTATATTTTTTCCCACACTTAGTTTATATAGTTTATAATATTTGAGTTACAATTACATTTAGTTTCAATTTACACTGTTTATTACATTAGGTCGGTATTGCTTATTAGGTTTTAGCTTACATTTTGTGCATATATTGTTTTACATCCATTTGTATTTTGATATAGGGTTTGATTTTAAGTTTATGCTCTATATCCCAAATTTATATTAATGTTCATCCTTCATTACACCAAAAAAAACGACATTATATACAACAATTTCAAAATAATGATTGTAATATTTAGAATCAACTTTATAGCATATTGACTTACAACAATTTCAAAACAATGAATGTAATAATTACAATAAACTTTATAGCATATTGACTTATGAGAAGAAGGCAATTAGGATGGACGTAAGAAAGGGACCCATTTTCTCGAAGAATAAAGTGACAAACCTGAAAATTGAAATATGTCGCTATCGCTAGATACGCGTAAGGGGAGGTATTGATATCAACTTGAAATTGAATGGGATAATATAAAACATTTTCTATCTCAAAATTTAGGAAAATGCGTATACTTTCATGGTTTTTATATATAGAAAAATAAAAAGTGAAACTAGTCTGGTTAGCATTGTTCCCTATTTTTATGGGCAATTCCTTTTTACATTGATTTATTATTTTATGATGGAGAAGTGGTTTGTTGAGAGAGGAGGTCCTTCTCATTGGTTGTGCCCGAACAGAGGTTTGGTTTTGGTTTTCCCAATCACAAATAAAATCAAAATATTGGTTAACAAGGTATTAACCAAAAGAACACAGATACAATAGCCTTAGCCTTATTAAAGATGTTAACTAAGAAAATAAGGGTTTCAAGTTTATATGGAAAATTGAATTGACACGACTTAAAAAAACATTTATGGAAGTAATAGAAAGTTTACTGAATGTGTTAAAGAAATTAAAAAGTATCAAAAAAATTTACTGGTAGGTTGGTGATCTTATCACTTATCATACCCACAGATTTTTATCACATAATGATCAATCAATTATGCTATAATTTAGTTTTTAAGTTATTATGACGATAGTTAACATTGAATAATGCTGTCACTTTTAATGTTTAACTTTCAAGGAGGATTTATGCTATGATATCATCTGAATGCACCAACATAGAGTTTAATTTTACAATTGTCTAATTAATTATATGGTGGACATAGCTGTAGTTGCCTCTATTGAGCACAAGTTTATGTTATTCAACACCTAATTCGTGAGTTGTCTCTTCAATACCTAGTTTGTAGTTTTATTTTTATCGTACATTGTGTGAAAAATGTGTTTCCAAGTTTGAAATATAGTTAGTATTTCAATAGGGATTTCAATATTATGTGATAGTAATATTATTATTATTATTATTATTATATTTTTAATTTTTAATTTATATTTATTTATTTTATTTTATTTTATTTTTATTGTAATTTTTTATTTTTATTTACTTTATTTTATTTTTATTTTTTTATTTTTATTTTTTATTTATATTTTATAAAAGGAGCTCTTGCCTCTTGGACTTCTTTAAAATCCTAGAGATGATCAAATACAGGCACCAAATCAAATACAGGAATCAAATACAGGCACAGGAATTCTTTCAATTTCAATTTCCCCAAATGATGTATCAATTTCTCCGGATGATGTATCTTTAATTGAATGTTCCGTGTTCATACCATCAGGCATCATAACTTGGAAATACATCTCGGATTTTGCCCATATTGGGGTCCTTACACGATACATCTGCACTTCACAACATTTGAAAGATACCAAAGGCAATTGAAGCACAGAGTAACAGTCAAAACGGAAAGACAGAGACAAACAGCTTTGCAAACACTCTTTTTAGATTTACAAAATTCACCCAAAATCTCAGTGTGGCACTTCCAAGCTCCGCTCACTCTAACTTGCTGGTGTAAGACTGAAGGGGATTGAGTTAGTGAGCTTGAGGACCAAACATAAGTATTTATAGCCATGCTTCCATCAAGCTTTTGTTGGCTATGTGTCAAGTGTTCTACAAATCATGGTAGAGAATTGCGGAGGGAGTAATAGACCACTCGAAAAGCTCCCAACAAAAAATTAATTAACTGTAGTTGATTTCCGTAATTAAAGAGAATGACTGCAGTTGGTTTCAGTAAATGAAAGAAATAACTGTAGTTTACTTCAATGATTATTAGCAGCGGTTGGAAAAACTTAAAGACAGCTTAACAAGCTCATGTTAGATCAATAATTAAAATAAATCTATACTAATAAATAAAATGTCTCTTTGTCTTTTCACAGGCTAATGGCAAGCCCTATTAAAACGTAATGGAGGCCGTAATGGAGGCCAGCCCGACTAAAACATAACTAAAGCAAAGCAATCGCCCTTAAGACTCGACCAAGAATAAGACAAGTCGAGTCGTGTATTGGCAATTTTGAGGCATGAAATAATGTTTTCCACATAGGCTGATGTATTCCCTTGGGCTTTGGAACCTTAGTGGCAGCGGCGAGAATAGTAATTTTGCAATTCGCAAGCGTTTAAATATAAGGTGAACAATGTAAAAAACATTTTTCTTAAATATTTTTGCAAAGACAAAAATATTACTCCAAACTCTATCACTGCCATAAATTAGTGACATAATAATGGGTGGCCCTGCTCCAAATCTTTGCACTTGTTAATGGTTAGCCTTTAGAATTTGTGAGATTCCGTAATAAATATATCAAAAACATCATCCAAGGGAATCTACACGTCTTTCAATGATGCGAGGTGACAATAACTTTTTGGCTTTTTAAGAGAGCACTCATTCCAACTACAATTGTTTTAATAACCTTACAGATTTTGGATAATCAGAGAGGGCAGCTAAAAGCTGTAATTTACCTTTGCAACTGACTACGTCAAGAACACCATGACATTTATATTCAAATTTCCGGTAAGGGAACAATAGTTTTTCCATGGACAATGTCTACCTTTTTTGCTTTCGCTATTTGGAGTATGCTTTTGTTTACATTGAATTGAGATGAACAAAGTGTTAAGACAATATTCACATGAAAATGTGAGTGTCATTTTATTTGTAAAGTTATAATACTTGTTGCACTAGAGCTTCTTGTTGCCATATTGGAAATTGGAGGTAGTGTTGAAGCTATGGTATAACATTTCTGAATCATGCCTGCTCAAAATATTAAATGAAAATGAGCTTGCACCTGGTGGAGCCAAAATGAAGTGAGATTGTTGGATCTCGGCCGTTAGCATTCAACATATGAGTGGATTTGACCTTTAATTCTCATTAAGTGCTTAGCTTTTGATAAAGATTTAGACACATGATGTGGGATTTGAGCAAAATGGAATGCCGACTCGATGAGATTGGAGCTTATTAGTGAATCTGGTGGGAGGACCTAATAATTTTATAAACTTTTAATTTCATATATGGCCCTATTTCTTTCTAACTTCGAACACACACAAACTATTTTTGAAATACAATAGTTTTTTGGATTTAAACTTTGAGAAATTTAGAGTTGACATTGACATTTTAAAAAATTATCATAATTGTGCAAGGCTCATTATTCAAAAATGAAAACAATCCGCTCAGAATATAGGCTTAAAAAATTATTTTGGGAAAGGCTTATTATTCAAAATTTTGGCTATTCAAATATGAAAACAATTGTCTCACAATCTAGGTTCTAAAAACACTTTTAAAATATAACGGATGGATATAGATTTTAGACCTTAGAAAATAAGGAAAATATTTTGAAAAATTTTAATGTGTAAATTTGTGTCCAAGTACACTTGATATTCCTATTTAATGGTCCTTATAAGTTACTTAACACATTATGACCTTCAACCATTTACTAATATAGATAACATTTTACTTTTCGTAGGGCTTAGTCAATAGATCCCATCTTATGTTAAGAGGGGTCTAGGTACTTTGAAGAATTTTACATTGAGCTTAGGTCATTTTATGGGGTAATATTTTATGTTAATTCAATAGGATTATTTTTTAGGTATTAATTACTTCTTCATTGAGCTAAGAGGTTTATTTTACAATTCAATATGAGCGCAATGTATAATTCCATCCATGTTCAACATGGAGTAGACATATGTCAATTTTAAAACAAAACAAAGTATTTTTAAATTAAAAAATAATGTTGGCTATGATAAAAATAAAAAACAAATATATATATTTGGTGAGTTCTATTTAAAAGTATTTAAAACATAGTTTCACTTTAATTATGCTTGTTGAGCCAAGGAGCTCATTCTACAACACGGAGGGGATGTATAATTTTGTCCATGCTCAACATGTGTCTATTTTAAAATAAAAATATGATTTTTTTAAATTAAAAAATAATATCACCTATAATCAAAATAAAAAATAGAGATACATATTTTGATAGTTTTACTTCAAAATATTATAAAACCTAGTCCTACTCTAAGTGTACTTTTATTAGTTATTGATATTACAACCAAATACAAAGGAGACATGGTAAGCATATTTCACTCTCACTCTCGCTCTCAACTATGAATAAAATATTTCCATGTCTATATGAAATAAAATAATTTTATATCAGCGTTCAAAATTATTTTAAAGTAATTAAAAAACAAATAAAGTTGATATTATTTATATTTTTATATTTCAATTGGATACGTAAATAAACCATTTTAATATTCATGTTAACTAATTTAGTTTGATATCAACTTTAGAAAAAACATGAATATATATGCATATATATGAACCACAATCAAATATTTCAATGTACAAAGAAGTAATTGAAAGTAAAAAGATGCAATTCCTTACTTATAATAGTAATAAGAGGGAGATGTACAATTAATTCAATTCTTAATATAAAATTAATATGGAACATTTAAGCCCATGAGGTGTAGAATAAATGGTGATGGGGTGCATTGTTACGTCACTACGTGATGTGAAGGTCACCGGTTCGAAACTTTGTGGGAAAAGATCCAACCATGTTAAGGGTGGGTGTAGCCTAGGGCGGGTGCGATCCCTAGGTGATTTTGTTGGCTTAAATGCCCCTAGGTCGCAATTTCTCAAGCCACAAGTCAAGCCTGAAGTAATCCCTAGAGAATTTAGACAACTTGACAAACAAAAAAATATAACATTTAAAAATTTATATAATTAAATTCAATGTATAATCATAATAAAATATTTCATAATATATTAAGTAATAATTGAAATGTATTTAAAAATGTATTAATAGAAAAAAAAACTTTAATGTGGAAAAATGTAATCCATAAATACAATATCTCAATGCTCATGTTAACTAAATTATTTCAATGTGAGCAATTTACATATTGTATATCGTTTAACATACTACTACTACTATTAATAATAA
>APFE030010377.1:0-12013 GCA_000404065.3 Pinus taeda
AATCTATTATTCTTTGATGTGAACTTGATGATATCTAGATCTCAAGTGAATGTTCAAGAACATTGTTTCTCCCTTCAACTGATCAAACTAGTCAACAATATGCAAAAATGGATACCTGTTCTTGATGGTAACCTTTTTCAACTTCCTCTAATCATTGCACAATCTGAGAGTACCACCCTTCTTCATTACAAATAATATTGGTGCAACCCAAGGCGACATACCCAACCTTACGTATTATCATTAGCATTTCCTTCAGCTGCAACCTTAATTCTACCAACTCTAAAGTAATCATCCTATAAGGTGCCTTTGCTATTGGTGTTTCCCCTAGCATCAAATCAATAGAGAAGTACAGTTCCCTATAGGCGGTAACACTGGAATCTCTGCCGGAAACACATCTTGAAATTGGTGCAACACCAAATACTTCTTCAATACTTCATCATCCTCCACATCCTTCCCTTTGCCATTGGAAATATGCACTGCAAATAATAAGCATCCTTTCTTGTGTCTATGTTTTTCTTCCATAGTTGTAACCATCTTTACTGATGTAGGATTCTTCTTTCCTTTCAAGATTATCCTTTCTTCATCATCATCCAAGCATTCAATAGCCTTTTCATATAAATCCACTTTAGTCTTGTGAATGAATAGCCAGTCCATACCTAAAATCATATCATATGAATGAAAAGGAATCACATTTAGATGTGCTGACATAGGCATACCATTCAGCTCAAATGTACAAAATATCACCCAATGATAAACTCTTCTCTTAGTCCTTGTAGTTAGATGAACCAACCAAAATTTGCATGCACTTCCTTATTCAAGCAACACTTATCCACTAGGCCAGGGCTGATATAACTATAGTTATATCTAGGGTCAATTAAAATAGAAAAAAAATGTATCATGAATCTTACCTTCCATCTCAATAATGGTTGCTTGATGATAAGCATGCTTGTTGTCTTCCATTGCATAAATATGCAGAATACAATGACCAATGTCTCCAATTATCTGTGCCGCTTGAGCAATGTAAATTTGAAGTTTGCCACCTTGATCCTATCGAAAATATCTCTTGTGATTCTCTCCTACACAAGTCCAACACCTCAAAAGGCTTCCTACAATTGCCCTTATCTTGCTCCTTAAGCTGAGACTCATGTCCTCTATAAACTACATTGAACTTCTTATAGCATGATATGTTCTCCTTATCACTTGCATCTTGATTTCTTCCTCACTTCTTAACACATTTTCCTTTATTCTTCTCATTCCGTCTCCAATCCATGTGGGACTTGGATTTTTTCTTTGACTATTCATAACAATGCTTCAACTTCTTAATGAATTCCTCCAATACCCCATGCTCACCAAACTCTATCCGATCTCTAAATGCTAAAGTAAATCGAGACTAGGATGAAATAATCTTCACAAGGATATCAACTCATACATAAATGTCATGATCATTACAAGAAGTAACCTACATGCATGCATGATGAACACATAAATAATTGACATGTATGTCTAACCATATGCATTAGCCCATCGAGTCCAAATTTTAGAACCTGAAAGCTTCAATACTAATCTGTAACAATCCCTCTCACAATTACCCACTTTTCTAAGCTTGAAAGGGTAAACGTGAGATGAGTGTCACTATGATATGACTCGACCTCCAAGTTCTAGTTATAGAAGTGGGGTTGTCATACCGACAACTTAATAGACAACCCTCAGGGACTATAGCTGACTCAGGGGCCTACAAACCACTCTAGGTGCTCAATCCCTAAGCTAGGGATCTTCTTACCATAGAATCTTCCCAACCACATACACAACACAACATGGGTGTGGTGATGAGGTCTCAGTCACATGCATAGGCCTGCCTCCATGTGATTATGAACGAAAATTTCTAGTTATGTTCTAGCAGTTACGAGATCCATGTCGCTTTTTCAAGAAATCCTCTAGACCAATACCCATAATTTCTTATAAGTTTCCAAAATAGATTAACATGATAACAAGCTAACCATAACAAACTTGAACAAGATATTGACTAGGACATGTTTATTACACAACAAACATTTCATAAAACATATTGAAAATAATTAAGTTATAGGTCATGATTGCATATCAAAATGTGAAGGTTTGAACTTCATTTGGGAATCACGAAGAAGGATTTATGCCCTCTCTAACCAGCTACAATAACACTTGTTAGCACTTGTATTCCTCAACCATTCATTAACTTATAAAAAACATATCAAGAGCCATACGTAGAGTACATCATATAACCAACATATAACTTAACATATAAACCAGAATATAAAGTTACCATGGAAATTAAGCCATAATTCCGTCATGATAGCCAACATAACTTCTCATAGACTATGATTGGAAAATAGCTCTTATTAACATATGAAAATGGAAACCAAGTTAGGGACTTCCACATACAACCCAACCATAGATTGGGTTGAACCAAATCTCTCTTTCATTCAATCACCCCATGCCATATTCCAAGTACAAATGTGGGAGCTCATGCGTTAAACCAAAAAAAACCAAACTAAGGCTTCTAGAGGCCAAACCACCTCAACCCTCTGCTGCAATGATTCCACTTCTAAAAACCATAAATTAGTAACATCAACTTGATTGGTCTTTACCTAAGTTTTCCAAGGCTCCAAGAACTAGTAACTCAACCCAAAATCTTCCAGACATCGAGAGTGTTTGTTCCAACCACAACTTGAGGAACTAGTAACTCAACCCAGCAACGGTTCCAAAGCATTTGTTCCAACCTACAGCTCTAGGAACTAGTAACTCAACCGAAGTTCTTCTAGGGCTTCTAGATCATTTGTTTTGTTAAACACACATGGGCGGCAAGATAAATATGAAAGATAAAACATGAGAGTACAATTTTTATTAACAAATGATTTACATTTATAGTACATCTTGTGACCATTGGGTTTCCCATCTCAAGGTATCTCGGACTCCTTTTGTCCATTCAGCTTCCACACTAACCCATTGAGGATTAGGTATCCAACATTCCCCCCCTTAATCCGAAGGGTTATGTATGAGTCCAAGAAGAGAGATGTAATACAAAATGTGCAAAAATGCATGGCAGCACTAGGCTGAATGTGCTCTCTGAAATGTTGGTATAAAGGGCGGTGGTTTAAGGATGACGACCAACACTGGAACGCTTAGTGCAATTCCTGGAACTCTTCCAAAACTCGCAAGAAGCTGACATCTTCTGCTAGAGGAAGTGCTCCTATTTTTTTGAAGAGGGAAACCTTCAACAAATAAAGGGAGGTCTCACCCCGCATAAAAGGGAGAACTTCAACCTGAAAAGGGAAGTCTCAACTTGTGATAGTTTAAGGATGACCAACAACTCTGGAATTCTTAATGTAATTCCTGGAACTATTCTAAAAACTGGCAAGAAGTTGGAGTCTTCTGCTAGAGGAAGTGTCCCAGATTACCAACTGGAGGCGTGCTTAGGGGAATATTTGTTTTTGGCTACAACACTGAAACTGGTGTGGCAAGTTGTCGCTCAGGCTCGCTTGATGTGACTTTGAAGCTTGTATATGACCATCATTTCCCCCCCTGTTAGATACAAGGTGAGATGATGGAGAAAACTCAACTGCAAGACTGTTCAATACTCTGGAAGAAGTTCTGACATGTGATTGGAATATCTTCTTGGTTGTTGATACCCATTGCCAAGAAGCGATCCATCCAAGATGAATCTTTGTTCTTGCAAGACGTTTGTCTCTGAAGCATCTGTGTGAATAATGGGTGGCTTTATGATAGTGCTTACATGGATGAACATCAAAACTGTGATCTTTCAAATGGCCAACTCAGTCACGGTGTTGGAATTTCACAATCTGTTGTTGTTGTTGTGGAAGATGGGCAGAGTCTGGAACAGCTGAAACTGAACTGTCACGAGGAGCAGGTGAACTATCATGAATGAATCCAACAATCTGAAACTGAATGGGCTTTGAGTAGTTTAGAATATGAAAGGAAAAGTCCTTCTCATATCCAAGACCGGTTCTGTGCTTGTTGTGGACAAGTTGTTCCCAAGGTCTGATGATGGGCTTGGGAAGTCTAGACTGAGTTTCTGCATTTACATGTACAACTGCTTCTTTATTGGGTATTAAATCTGAACCAACTGTAACATTATTATCTTGTTGTGTATGGGAGTCTATTTCAATCTTCTGAACAGGAACAAGTTCAAAATGATGACTCCACTGCTATAATTCTTCCTGCTATAGCTTTGTCTCAAGCTACAAAAACTCAATATTCTCTTATGCATTTTGTAGATAGACCTAAATGTCCGTGAGAGAAAATTTTCCGACTTTTAATGTATCATGAGTAGTAGACAATATGAGAGTTTTGAGGAACTCTAATACTTCATTGATTCTAGCCATTTTTTCTTTAATTTCAGAATTACACCTTAAAAACGATCACTACTACTACTCAATACAGAAAAGTAATACCCACTCGCAGTACTCAACAATATCCTTTATAAATGTTAGCAAATGATAAATGTGCAACCAACAAGAACCAATTACAATCCATTACATAAAAATAAGAGTTTACTCATGACCATCATTATGTTCTGACAATACAACCGACAAAACTTTTCTCCATAAAAGATTGTAATCAGCCCACCAAAATCTTTATGCAGCAATCGAATCAAGTAATCAATGCACTATATATATAGATTGTGTTTGTATCTCTTCGACCTCCAAATCTACAGGTTGCTTGTATTTTGCATGACACACAAGAGCAACAAAATTATGTTAATTGGAAATACTGCAAGTATACAAACTTTGAGCCTTCTGCAATGTCTTGAAGCATACCAGGAAGCAACTTAAGTATTCAACACTAATTCTTTCTTTCCCAAAATTTGCAAGGAACCAACAAACTGGACAATGCAAATTTATTGAAAATTTTTATATCTCAACACCTGCTGCAAATAAAATTGCCAAAGTACCAGTATGTGTTCCTATTGGAAAATCCTTTTATATGCTGACTTCACTCTTTGAATGCCATAATTTTGTTCAAACTCAAAAAACCATACCATGTTACTTCTTTCTCCCAGTTCGAACTCAATAGTGAAAAACATGGCCTGTGAGGAAGGGAATTTATTCTTCTTTGGATTTGAAGCCTGCAACATTAATGGTCCCTATTTTTATACACAAGACTTCCAAATTTGTCCATGGCCATCACCTATAAGAAATATTTATGAAAAACAAAACATGAGTTGAATAAAATCAACTCATAACATTTTTTTTTTTTGATATGGAACCTAATATTTGATGATAGCCATTAGTATAGATACATATAGCAGTTATAGCTCATGACAACTCCATGCTTAGCTTGAGAAATACACTGCCCATAAATGGAAGCACAAGTCCACACTATATGACAGTGGGTGTTTTAACACCCAAGCCACTTCAACTCTGAATTGTGGTAATATGCAGGCATAGCGAGAAACAAAATGTGTCCCCTTGAGAACAATACTTCACCTCCTATAAACCATATGCTCTAGTCTTTGAGTGATACACAACCCAAGAAGAAAATGTAACTCGGCCCACAATGAAACTAGCTTGAAACTTTCACTAGGTATTCAAACTATCTCCTAAATGAGGGAAACGATTGTTAGTTCCTTCAATAAGCCACTAAAAGGGAAAGAAATCTACTTTATCAGTTGCCTGGGCAGTGCCACCAGTAGAGTTTCAAGACATACAACGCACCATCATACAAGTGAAGACCCTGCTCTTTAACAACAATTCACCCTTGCTTGCCACCGAGGAAGGAGTTGCTAACTAAAATTTTATTGCACAAGTGCATGCTAAGGGAAAAACTAAGCTTTTTCAAACTGAAGCAGATTGTAACCACATGTTGTTACATAGACTTGATGTCTCGTTACCTATGCAATCAGAACAACCCATTTTGATGCCTGTTGACAAGACCTAGGAAAGATAATAGATATGGAACATGTACTACTTCAGAACCTTCTACTTGTGCATTACCTCTAGTCACCAGTGCCTGTCTCAAAATTTACTCTACTGAAAATGCTTACTAGAGAAGCAACTAGGTATAAGTAGGAGGGATAATAAATAAAAGAATAGAGACAGATTTAAACAAGAATCAAGAGCCTTAAGCTCGACTGATAACAAGCTCTTCAAGGAACATCCAATGCCACATATCAACTGCAAGTATACAATAGCTTATGACCAAGATCTAATACTGGGGTACAGAACAAGGTGTTTCAAAGGAGAGAATTCTATAAAGAACGTATGAGCTCTTGAAGAACCACTAACATGATGTGACAATGACCAACATTCAACTATATCTACGTCCAAATACCAATTGAAAGTGTCAGCGTATAAATATATCTGCGTCCAGGTGAAAAAACAGTCCTAGAAATCCGCTTATGGCAGATTCCAGCCAACCCAAATGAACTTGGTGACCCAAAATAAAATTGTAGTGAAGCAAAATCTCGCATGAGCAATAAAGAGAGTCAAATCGGAAAAAGGAGGAGCCGCGGTTCTAATCGGCAACAGCTTGTTGCAAAATGCATCGAGGCAGGAGTCGCAGATGCCACATCCGTTACATCGATGGGGTTGAAAGCGAGGTATTCGCTTTAGGTCCCATGTTGGAGTGGAAGGCTTAAGGCTGGAAGTGTACGCATATCAAGCATTGACATTGATAATGAAACGCGGGTCCTCTAAAGGCAGCTTGGGCACCAGCAAGTCCACCACCAATACCCCCCATTCAATCAAATATTCCCATCAATGTTTCATTTGCATTCGTTTGCAGTGAAATTGGTAGCTTCAACAAAGGAGTAGGAATGGCGCATATGTCAAGGTAAGGGAATCAGAGACTCAACGCATAAAGAAAAGTGGCGTCAGAGGATCGGTATGTCTCTGCCACTGCCGAGGGGATTAGCGAGTAATCAGAATAGCTACCATGTCACAATAGCCAATCAGAAAACAGATCACTGAAACCAACGTATACCAAGCAGCACTTTGTATGAAATGTTTATAGAGAGCCAGAGAGCACATGTAATGCAGAGTGCAGACCTGGCAGCGACTGTGGAGGGGGCAGGACTTTATATATGGAATATGGCAGACAAAGGGCACAGGTAATGTAGAAGAGAGTCTTAAAATAGCCAGAGTCAGATGCAGCGTATAAAGTGCCAGATAGGAGAGGCAGCAGATTTATGGAAAACAATGAATTAATGGAGAGCTACAGGTAATGGGTAGAACTAGCAGGTTTGCACACAATAAAATGCTTTATAAGGTGGCAATTCTACTCAATTCTGATTAGGAGAAAGACAGAACTGACATAAATATAGAGACCAAAAAACAAGTGGCTCAAATTGGAGCAGGACCAACAAAGATAAATATGAAAGATAAAACATGTGAGTACAATTTTTATTAATAAATGATTTACATTTACAGTACATATTGTGACCGTTGGGTTTCACATCCCAAGGTCTCTTGGACTCCTTTTGTCCATTCGGCTTTCACATTAATCCATTGAGGATTAGGTGTCCAACATGTTCCAACCTACAACCATAGGGACACTCAACACCAATCATAAAAACAAGTGGGAAACTAACAACACCATATCTATACAGAAAATGGTAAGGCAAGGCTGAAACCACTATCAATCTAGGCAATCTTCCATCTTTCATGCAACTGAAAGCACATAACCAAGGAATCACATGCATGCATCATTCATCCACCAAGGAATCACATGTATGCATCATTCATCCACAAACCAGTAAAGAGATCACATATGCAACCTATTACCTACAGAGAAATAATCCAATTATTTCCTTGCACTTCGTTGCTTTCTGCTACCTTGTTTCTCCAATCCAAGCCAATGCTAGAGTGCTCCAAGGATACTCCAAGAATGCTCTAAGTGTGCAAGTGTATGAAAGCGAGAATGAAAAGAGAGAGTTAAAACTGAATTGACAAAAGTCATCAACTATTTATCTCAAGCCTTGTGATCATTGTTACCTCTATTTTCTTCATTTTCCTTCATTTTTCTTCTAATTTCCCTTGCATGCAAATTAGTGTCTCTTCACCTTCATTTTTTCCTATTTTCCTTTAGTTATAAAGGAACGTCAATTAATGCGTCTTTGCCTTTGCCAATGCATTTTCCATTTTTCATAGCCATTAATAAATCACAAGTGATGCCCATTTCAATGTTTTGGCCATCATTTAGCTTGGAATATGTGTTCCATGACCTTGGCCTTATTTTACTACATAGAAAATCAACTAGGGGTTGTTACAAAGAATCAATATTATAAATCTAGTTAAAAGTTGAAGGAGTCAAACTTAACCACTAGTAGGCTATCACGGCATGCCATAATCAAGCGATTAGGAGGAAAAAGGGAGCCATTCTATTTGATTTCATTTTGTTCCATGTATGAGTAAAGTAGCTGAGAGTTAATAAAGAGAGATACAACAAAGATGGTTTATGTAGTAGCTCATGTGTGATAGCTATCACAGCTTTGTGCTTCCAACAACTTGCATTGAGAGAAAGTGATGACATTGTAGCCTCACCTTATAATTCTATTTTCTCTGTAAGGGTTTCCTAGATCATATATTGTGTTGATTTTGGTTTGTGATTTTTGTTTAGATGTTCTATATTCTCCATATTTTGTCTATTATATGCATAAGAATAATACAATAATTAATGAATCTAAGAAGAAATTAAGCCTCGTGGTCTAGGTATCATATTTTCAAATATATATTTCTAGATTTGTTGTGGCCAAATGCCCAATGGAATATCCATATAAGTTTACATGTCACTTGCAAGGATAAGTTTACAATCCTTATTGTTACTAATGTTATCTAGAATCAATTCATTATGCTACCCACTATTAGAGGCTACTTTGTTAGTTCTAGTTTCTTCTATAAAAGTCTTTCCAATTTCTTTTTATGAATTATAACATCCATCCTTAAGTAATTTGAGGGGATCCATCCTTTTCAAGATATCTTATGATGCTATCCATATGAGAATAGATCCCCAAAGTTGTGAAGTACCCATCTTCTTAAGGAAAAACCATTATAAATAAAATCCATATTGAAGAATTTTCCCAATAAATAGCATTGGTTCAGGTTTCAAATTAGGTCTTTGGGAGGAATGTTATCCTCCCAGCCAAGTTCAGTTCCTACAAGTGACATGTTGAGCTCATATCACATATATTATATAGTTGTTAAAATGATCTAAAACCTTGTCCGAATAATCTAAAACCTTATCCTTGAATAAAATTGATATCTTTACAATATAATATCTTTGACTACAAGTTAAAGCACTAAAAGTTGAAAAATGTAAACTAAAGGTTGAGAAACGAAATACATAATTAATTGCATGGAAAAAAAAATTTGAAATTAACAAAAAGAAAAGATAAAAAATAAAAATATTACTACAATATCTCTCCCCCATTCCCCATTGTACAAAGAAGAAAATGGTCTGTTTTGGCTAAATAATTAAATTCAAATTCATATATCAGAATGTACAAGTACAGTATACTTTTGCCATGCAACCTTCGTCCATGAAAAAAATTGAAAGAAAAGTTATGAACCTATATTCAAATAGCTGAAAGCAAAGCATTTTTGACATATATAACTAAAACAGGTGTTTTTAAGATATACAAACAACCTTGCATATTTATAATTGGTGCCGAATGAAATTCTGTCACTCTGATGTCGTTATGCATTTCTAAGGCATACAAAACAACCTTGCATATTTATAATGTGTGCAGAATGAAATTCTGTCGTTCCGGTATGGTTCTCTAGCTGGAGCTCAAGAGGAACATCCAACGCCACATATCAACTGCAAGTAGACAGTATCCTATGCCAAAGATCTAATACTGGGGTACAGAACAAGGTGTTTCAGAGGAGAGAATTCTATAAAGAACATATGAGCTCTTGAAGAACCACTAACATGATGTGACAACGACCAACGTTCAACTATATCTATGTCCAAATACCAGTTGAAAGTGTCAGCGTTCAAATATATCTGCGTCCAGGTGAAAAAGCAGTCCCAAAAATCCGCTTATGGCAGATTCCAGCCAACCCAAATGAACTTGGTGACCCAAAATAAAATGGTAGTGAAGAAAAATCTCGCATGAGCAATAAAGAGGGTCAAATCGGCAAAAGGAGGAGCCGCAGTTCTAATTGGCAAGAGCTTGCTGCAAAATGCATCGAGGCGGGAGTTGCAGATACGTCGATGGAGTTAAAAGTGAGGTATTCACTTTAGGTCCCGTGCTCGAGTGGAAGGCTTAAGGCTGGAAGCGTATGCATATCAAGCATTGACATTGATAAGAAACGCAGGTCCTCTGAAGGCAGCTTGGGCACGAGCAAGTCCACCACCAATACCCCCCATTCAATCAGATATTCCCATCAATGTTTCATTTTCATTCGTTTGCAGTGAATTTGGTAGCTTCAACAAAGGAGTAGGAATGGCGCATATGTCAAGGTAAGGGAATCAGAGACTCAACGCATAAAGAAAAGCGGCGTCAGAGGACCGATATCTCTCTGCCACTGCCGAGGGGATTAGCGAGTAATTAGAATAGCTACCATGTCAGAATAGCCAATCAGAAAACAGATCACTGACACCAACTTATACCAAGCAGTGCTTTGTATGAAATGTTTATAAAGAGCCAGAGAGCACAGGTAATGTAGCGTTCAGACCTGGCAGCGACTGTGGAGGGGGCAGGACTTTATATATGGAATATGGTAGAGGGCTCAGGTAATGTGGAAGAGAGTCTTGAAATAGCTAGAGTCAGGTGCAGCGTATACAGTGCCAGGTAGGAGAGGCAGCAGATTTCTGGCAAACAATGAATTAATGGAGTGTTATAGGTAATGGGCAGAACTAGCAGGTTTTCAAACAGTAAAACGCTTTATAAGGTGGCAATTCTGCTCAATTCTGATTAGGAGAAAGACAGAACTGACATACATATAGAGACCACAAAATAAGTGGCTCAAATTGGAACAGGACCAACAATCGCCTGCTCTGATACCATGTTAAACATACATGGGCAACAAGATAAATATGAAAGATAAAACATGTGAGTAAAATTTTTATTAACAAATGATTTACATTTATAGTACATGTGACCATTGGGTTTCACATCCCAAGGTCTCTTGGACTCCTTTTGTCCATTCGGCTTTCACATTAACCCATTGAGGATTAGGTGTCCAACATGTTCCAACCTACAACCATAGGGACACTCAACACCAATCATAAAAACAAGTGGGAAACTAACAACACCATATCTATATAGAAAATGGTAAGGCAAGGCCGAAACCACTATCAATCTAGGCAATCTTCCATCTTTCATGCAACTAAAAGCACATAACCAAGGAATCACATGCATGCATCATTCGTCCACAAACCAGTAAAGAGATCACATATGCAACTTATTACCTACAAAGAAATCCAGCTGTAACTGTTGATCCAACTATTTCCTTGCACTCCATTGCTTTCTTCTACCTTGTTTCTCCAATCCAAGCCAATGCTAGAGTGCTCCAAGGATACTCCAAGAATGCTCTAAGTTTGCAAGTGTATGAAAGTGAGAATGAAAGGAGAGAGTTAAAACTGAATTGACAAAAGTCATCAACTATTTATTGAAGCCTTGTGATCATTGGTACCTCTATTTTCTTCATATTCCTTCATTTTTCTTCTAATTTCCCTTGCATGCAAATTAGTGTCTCTTCACCTTCATTTTCTCCTATTTTCCTTTAGTTTCATAAAGGAATGTCAATTAATGCCTCTTTGCCTTTGCCAATGCATTTTCCATTTTTCATAGCCATTAATAAATCACAAGTGATACCCATTTCAATGTTTTGGCCATTATTTAGCTTGGAATATGTGTTCCATGACCTTGGCCTTATTTTACTACATAGAAAATCAACGAGGGGTTGTTACAAAGAATCAATATTCTAAATCTAGTTAAAAGTTGGAGGAGTCAAACTTAACTACTAGCAGGCTATCACGACATGCCATAATCAAGCGACTAGGAGGAAAAGGG
>APFE030010381.1:0-15365 GCA_000404065.3 Pinus taeda
AAGAAGAGCTAGTTGAGAGGGCTAGGAGACATTTGTTGAAAATGGCTGACTTGGAATGTCCTTCTCAGGTGCCTGCTCTAACAAGCTCTCACATAACAGCACCAACATCCTCATCTGCAACATTTCAAGAGGTAGCACAGACCTCAGCTCAAGGACAAAGCAAGGGAAAGGACATAGAAATGCAGGAAACCGAGGGCCAACAGGAAAAAGAGGGCCAACAGGGCCAAGAGAACCAACAGGGCTAACGGGGCCATCAGCAGCAACAAACTGATCAACAGGATCAGGAGACACAAAGAGGAGAAGGCCAGGCAACCACTCAAGAAACAACAACTAGCATGGCGCCTCCTAGACAGGATTCTAGGGTGGACTCTTCTGTCCTCCAAACCCCTCAGAGGGAGGACACCAACAGGAAAAGGGAGAGGGACACCCCTCTCACAGAAGGTCCAGATAAAAGGCAGAGGCTCAATCCATTCTCAGAAGAAGAAATGCAAAGCCTTGAGACCTCTGCCAGCTCATTGCATCAGGAGCAAGATAAGGCAGCACTTGGGGAGGTCAGCTCCTCAGGACAAGACAAGAATACAGCTGCAAGCATAAAGGAGCAGTTCAAGGACGCTAAAAGGAGGAGTGAGCCAATCAAAATTAAAATCTATATTCATTTATTAAATATGGCTCCTCCAAACCAACAAAGTCTAATGGCTGCCTTTGATGTGCCAGAAGGCAAAATGACTATGAGCCATTTTGCCCCTACAGTGCAGCAACCTCAAACAGCTACAAATTACATAAGGACTAATCTGGAAGTCCTTTCAAAAGACATCCACCCCATGGACCAAATAGAACTCCACAAGCAGACAGGTGAGATGGTCTATGCCACTTTGGCAGATAAGACCTTGATCAACTATAGGCTGCAAAACAGTTTGAATAACACGGCAGCTCAGCTTGAGTTGGAGAGGGCATCCTCTCAAGCCAAGGACAATAGGATCAAGGCATTGGAAGAAATCATCATAGAGTTTGGGCATGACCCCAATGATGTCAAGGCAGTACAGCAGGTCCTTAAACTAAGGGATGCAGACATGGCTGCAATCAAAAAGAAAATGAAAATCCCCCCAACTCTACATCCACAAACAGATGAAGTTGCCCAGCAGAGGCAAGAAAAGGATGCTGTAGCATTGCTAATGAATCTATATAAAGAGTTGATGGACACACAGCAAAAGCTACAGGACACAGAGACAACACTAGAAGCAGCACTACAAAGGAGAGAAGAAGGGCAGTCTTCCAAGCCGCCCACAGAAACAATAGACCTTGAGGAGGCCCCTCAAGACACCATCCCTCCAAAGCAACAGGCACCAGAAATAGCTCCAGCCACTACAGAGCCAGCCACTACAGCACCACCAACAGAAAAGACTGAGAGCTTAGACATGCTGAAACTAAGGCAGGAGATTCAGGTACTGGAGTCTCAGATGATAGAGCTCAACCAAGCCAAGGACAGCTTAGCCAAAATAAAAGAGAAATATGATAAGTCTAAGCAAAATGTAGCTGAGAGGGAGAGAGAAGTAAAAGCTCTAAGAAAAACAATTGCAGAGCTAGAAAAGCAGCTCAATTTTGAGAAAGTGACAGCAGCTCAAGCAAGTGATTTGGACTGCCATTGGACAATCAATAACTAACCAGTGGGAGTACATTGATGCTATATATGAACAAGTGGGACTCCTTGGCAGGGCAAGGAAAGAATTACAAAGAGCAAGAAACTCCCTAGGCAACATGGCAGACCTTGCCCCCAGGATGATTGAGGTCCTAAATTACAGAACAAGTTCCCAGTTGGTGAAAATGGGAATTGGAAATAGAACTGAAACTATATCTATGATTAAAAAAGTCACAATAATGAAGAACCTACTCCAGACCCTGGACAGAAAAATCCAGGATATACAGGCAGACATAAATAAGTTTCAAAATAAGTTCGCAGCCCTGTAGGACAGAGGGCTTCCCAACTTGCTAGAATCAGGGAAGCTACTCTCTCATGACAAGTACATCAAAAGGGTAAGCAGTTTTGCAGCAATTCAGATTGTTGAGGCTCCAGGGACATCTTCATCAGGCCCAATAACAGGACAAGCTCTTTTTGAGAAATTAGACAACTTGTTTTTTATTAAGAATGAAATAACACATCTATTTGATGAGCCTCCTCATTTCTATAAGTATACAGAGGCTGATGAGACCTTAGGGTCAATTTTGAGGCATCAGCTTCCTCCTCCAGATACATGGCAAGACTTAATAAAGCTACTTTTGAACCAAAGCTGAAGAATTAAATCTTTTTTTAGCAATACAGTCTATATTGCATCTACAGGTGGACAAAGCCATGACAGCAAGCATGAAGACACTGAGCCAACTCAGCACAGGTACTCGGCATCAACAGCAGCATCAGCAGCCACAGGTGGCAGGGCTAAGAAGATACAAAAATCAAAGTGACAGAGCACTTCATTCTATATTTATGATAAAGCCGCACAACCGACTCCGCAGTGCCCAAAGGTCAAAAATCTGTCCTGACAGCAGTTAAAGGCTTTTAAGAGGCATTTATATTTGCAATTACTTCTCATCTACTCTCTTTGTACGAGTGTAAGAGATATTTTCCTCTCAGATGACTCCATACCTGAGATATTTTTGTATGTAACCTCTATATATTCCCCCTCGCGTTTGTCTAGAGGGGTTGGACTCTGGATGTAAGAAATCTCTTGATATCTTCTCTGTTATTCTGATATTGGAAATTCTCAGACAGTTAATACAAAAAACAGTGGGATTTCTTCAAAGATGTTTGTCTCTTGATCTCCTGATGGTGTGTGGCTCAAAGTTGCAGGATTCCTGTGTATCTCATGGCTCAATAAGTTTTTCTCATGGCTCTTTATTTCACCTGTGATCATCGTTATTTCATATGTCTTTCATGTTTTCTACACATTTGAAAATCTAGGTAGTAAAGAAAAAGAATAGTCTCAAGATTTGGTCATTGGCCACCCTGAGCTCAATCTAAGCTATCTTATATGTTTTCTTCTGAAAAAGTATTTAAAGAGTAATTCTTCACTGCTACCTTTGATACTACCACATCACAGTGCGTTGTTGTTTTAGGAATTCAAGTAATTGCTCCTAGATAACAAACCTCTCTTACAATATTCAGCTTAAGTAAAGAAATCTTAATTGCTCTTTGCTGGTTGTTTCCACCTCACTCTCACTACTTACATTTTGTTTCATGGAATACACACAGGCCCTGTAGCTACACCTCACCAAAATCAAGACCTCAAGGGAAAACTGTCCAAGACCCCATTGCCCAATGGATTAATCTCACCTGCAGATAGACTTTAAGGAAATCAGAAGCATCCTCCCAACCAAATACAAAAACAACCAAAAATTTCATCTCATAACTAGCCTAAAACCTTTGTCAAGAAAAGTGACAAACCTTATAAAGAGAGCCCTCTCTGACTACAGCTGGGCTAGAAGCTGCAGTCCAAAGATTGGTTTGTGGTTACCCAGGCCGTATTAACAGATTTCACAAGACATAAGTTATGTAAGGTGTGACTATCACAAGTCAATAATGTGGCACCTATGATGGTCTCTAAAACTGTGGTTTTTGTGGTATTTTCATAAAATTCTTTTCTTCCATAAAGAGTTATTTCTTCCATTTTTTGGGGGATGCGTGACAGAGAGCGAAATATTCATATTTGGTATCATTTGAATGGATGTGAAAGATGGAAGTGTAACATATTTCCCCCTAAAGGACAAATCCAAGACATATATTATGACTAAAGTGCTAGAATCAAGGAATCACTGGTTGGAAACCTACAAGTCAACGATTAGGAAATTACAGTAAAATACCATCATATGATCACCATTGAGGTTAACATTCCCATACTCAAAGTACAATTATCTCAAAATTAAAGTATGGAAACATGGAAAGACCCATAGAAAGTTGAAGTCATGAAAACCATATATACATTATGTATCCATGTTACAATCATGAATACTAAAAAATCCATGCAACCTAGATGTATTAGACAAGATATATGGTCTTCATTTATATCTATCCATAGTATGAATCTGATCATGTGCGTAAATGTCTTCAAGTTAAACATGGTAGAAACCATCTGATTACCGACCAATTGTGATAATCATTAACAAATGAGAGAGAAACAAAAAATAATGCCATGGCCATATAGGTACTCTAGTACAATATATGAGGTGTGAATAAATTATTTGAATTTGAACACCCATAGAATCATCTAATCGAAGTTCAATGGCAAGAACATATGTTCGAAATGGAGGAAGCCTCTCGTTGAGGCATGCAAACTCCAAGGTACTAAAAGGGAGTTTCAAGATAAACTTCTTAGGTAATGTGTTGAAGTCGATAGGAAGTGACCCATCGCAAGAGGGAATATAACACAAAACACATATCAATATTTGGAGAACAAAATAGGAGCAATTTAGGATTGACTTAGGTATGGTGAACATGATAAAAGTCTTTAAAGACTGCAAAGTGATTTTAAATAACGTTGGACTTCTCTTGAACATATTGTTTACATGAAAATTGACTTGGAAACCATTGACTATAAATAGGATCGGAGACCAATATGATGACTTTCCCTGAGGTATGATCAAATGTGAGGCAAATGGATTTCTCAATCATGATACGAAAAAGTGATGGAGTGTCATGTTCAAGAGTTACATACAATCTTTTTAAATACAAAATATGATTATTTCTCTCCCAATTTCCCCCAACATTACTGGCAAGTACCTCTTTTTTCTACACAATATTGAGGAGGATAACTTATGATTGTGATATATTCTCATCCTTTGGATGAGTGCTTCAGAGTATTTTTAATGAACCCTATAAAAAGTGGCTTGATTTCATCATGATTGATGAGTCCTGCATTGTTTACATTTTACGAGTTCATTGAAGGGGTAACTTGAATTCTTTTCACACTTAGAGAGTTTTAAAAAGAAATAAAAAAGGAAAGTCCACAAGGTCCTTCTTTCATAAATTTATTCTCCTGAGGCCAAAAAAGTATCAAAAAATACAAGAGAAAACTCTTTTAGTCACGATTGACTAAAGTATTCCTTTTTCAAAAATAATTTACTCAGTTCAGAAAAGGGTTGAACTTATACAGGGTAAATATTTCTTCAAATAATTTTGCGAGTGTGAATGAAACAATATTACTCGGTAAACTTTTCATGTTTAGGGAATCTGAAAAGAGTTTAAATGAAACTCCACAATGTTCCTTTTTTCGTATACTTTTTACAAGCCCAAGAAAGTGATAAAAGTATATTGAGTAACTTATTCTCATGTATTTATGAGTATGAGAAGGAACAAAGACTAAGCTCGAGATAGGTTTCATTTTTACACAAGCTTGAGACATATAGAAAATTATGCTTGAAATAGGTTTCATTTTTAAACAAGCTTGAAATAGAGAAAAAAATGTGCTTGAGATATGTTTCCTTTTCCCCTACATGATCTTCAGAGGCACATGACCCCAAAACTTTATCGAGAGAGATTTGTTTAAATTTTTAACGAGCTTGACATAGGAAAGGAACTATGCCCATGTGACATGTTTTATTTTTTAATGAGCCTGACCCGAGAAAAATTATGCTCATGTGACTTGTTTCATTTTTTAACCAACATGAAAAAGAGAAAAAATATGCTCATGTCACCTTGTTTCATTTTTTAATGATCTTGCAAAAAGAAAAACTATGCCCATATTACTTGTTTCATTTTTTAATGAGATTTACATAGAAAAATAACTATTCTTATAATGATCTTGATCATGGCTTCCAAGAGGATAAAGCTCTGGAAGGGATATATTCCAAGGGACATACCTCAACCATAGATTCCAACAGGTCTTCATCAAATAGAAGAACAATTTTCTTGAAGGAATACATGTCAAGTGACTCAATAGGGGCAGAAAGATAATGCTCCAATGTCCCCATTAAAGGCTTCACTATGTTAGATACATGATCTAAGTCAAAAGAAGTTGGACATACAATGAGAGGCTCTTTTTCATCGGTAATTGAAGGCATGGGACAAGTTGCCACATAATTAACCTATGGTGGGTTGGATACCACTTTCATATAGGGAACATTCAGGGAGGTTAGATTTTTGGTAGCCATATTAATGACAAAAAATGACATCTAGTCAATTGTCACAATATTTCCATTATGAGGGAAAGACATCACTCAAAAGAGTGTGTACATAGTATCTTTCATGGAATAGACATAGTATTTCCCAAGGAGAAAATTGAAATCTAAGGGACCTTGGACTACCATAACATCAATACAGATATTTTTTCCCTCCAGTGTAATGGGCAGCTAAGGAAGGATCCCTAAAGCTTCACTAGATATTATGCTAAATGTGAATAGATTCTTAGTAACAGACACAAGTTGAGGGGAACCAAAAATTTTTCAAATGGTTGAAGATAAAATGCTAATAGAAGCACTATCATCTATAATAGTGCGATGCACGTTTTTATCACAAGCCTTTACAATGATTTGTAAAGGGATGTAAGAAGGGAGACAAGGCTCTGTTAGTCTATTCCAATCAAAGAAAATGACCTCAGTACTTGGAGGGAGTATCGTGGAAACAATAGAAATTCCCCTTTGTAAGAAAATATATAAATTGTTAAGAATAACCTAGGAAGTATTAACTTCACTATATAAGGGGAGAGTGGGATTAACTAAAGATGGAACTGAGTTAACCACTTCATCAACCAATGGTTCATCAACCTGAGTGATATGTGTTTCACTCTCCAAGGGAAGAGTGGGAATGATTGAACTTGGAATTGGATCAATCAATTCATCAACTTATGGTAGGTTGGGAGAAAACTTATGGTAACTAGTTAAAAGTTGTTGCTCAGAAACCATAATGTTTTCCAACAATTTTGAGGCTTCATCCATATGAGGGAAAAGGTGAGTTTGATGAATCCCTTCACACCATTTATAAGGGAAACTAGCTTAACCCTTTTCCTTGGAACCTTATAATCACTATTTGATGGACCAACAATAAGTTGATGAGAATACTTATACCGCACTTCTAAGACTTTAACATTACCAAGGTAATCGATAACAATGTGGTCACTCTTACAAATCTTGCAAGGAAATTTCATATTGAGATGTATGTTGGAGGGTTCCTCAACATTATCAACACTCATTTCAATGGTTAGTTGGTTTCTCCCTTTCTTATCTTTCTCCTTCTACATCTTCCTTTTCTTCTTCTTCTTAGCATCTTGGTTACTAGCATTAAGACTTTCACTATGCGAAGAGGAAGAAAGGGAAGAAGACATGATGGGTAAAGAAGGTAAAGGGTCAACATGAGGTTGGTTTTGTTGACATGAAGAACATGTTTTAGGTGAATAATATTGGGTATTTTGGAATTAAAAATTTGAAAACAACCATACCAGTAAACCAATCTTGAATCTGGGAAGGGACAACCTAGCCATGTAAGGATGATTACATTTCCGAAGCAAGGAAAAGGACTAGGATCCCTATTAAAAGGGGTTCCTTTATTGGAAAACTTGAGAGATGTCTCCATTAGATTCAAACTAAGGTCTCCTAAAGAGTAAAACAAATAGAAAACGCTAATAAATATAAGGATTCAAACCATTCAAATAACCTTTTCATAGTGAAACCACTAGTTGGTGATGGAATCCAACATCACAGGGATTAATATGAAAAGGGGTTATAGATAGAGTGGGTGGAACTAGTTACGTTGACAACCTACTGAATTGTCATGAAATGGTGCAAGTAACTTCACATATAATGCCATCTTGAGTGAAGTGCCCTCCAAGAAGTCCCAAGTGACTATAACCAACATCTGATCTAGGTACAAAAAGGACTTCCCCCTCGTTGTCACCTTGGGTAAAAGCCCTAAAATTATGGTCACTAAGGCTACCACATAAAACAATCTGGCTTGGGGGGACAATCATAAGTTGGATTTACACTCAAGGGAAGGGTAGCAAATCTCAATCTCCTTAGCAAATCCCTTAAAATGGGTAGAAAATCCCAAGTGCCTTTTGACACAGTTTGGAATGCATAACGATCAACACTACCATAACCGATGGAGTAGGGTCGATTAATTCACTGGGTCCGATATGACCTCGTGCTTGACTCCTGTGTAAGAGGGGCTTCCCAAAGATAAATTTTAGCAAATGGATTTGACTCCCTATCACAAGCTTCTATATTTTTTTAATGCTTTGGATCATTAGCTTTCAACACCTATACCAAAGTTCTACAACTAATATAATGTAAGTGTGACTATAATAGAAATATAAAAATGTCTAATTTATTTTATTAATGTTGCTTTTAAAAGTATTTGTTTACTCAATAGGGTCCATGGAGATGAAACCAATGATATTTTGACTCAACTCAAAAACTAATACAGTGAATATGAAAAGGTTATCTTTTTCAATTTAATGAATATTAATTAGAGTAAGTAATGGGAGGTTTCAAGCAAAGAAACAAGTGTAACATTCAAAGCAAGAAACATGAACCATTTTTTGAATGCAAATCAAAGAAACTATAGGATACATGATTCTTGGGGGTTTTTTCTTTTTAAATACAACTCACTTTGATTAAAAATGAAAGCTAAAAACACTTCACCCATGAACTACAATTCAAGATTTTTCTTTTAGAAAAATTAATATTCTATGGAAAGGAATAAGAACTCTTTTCATAAAAGTAATTCAAATTTATATAAATATTGTAAGTACATCAATAAACAAAAATAAAAAAATTATGTCAAAGGAATGAAAAAGGAAACTTTTCAAAAAAAAAAAAAAAATTTCCACAACAAGGTAGCCAAACAAATAAAAAATTGAAAAGTTTGACTTATAATAGACTGCTAATAGACCCAAAACCCAAAGTAATCAACACATATAAGATCACATAAATAAAAAGTAGGAAAACATCACTTTTTCTACAATCGACAGAGGTATCCAGTACATATTAATTTAATGAATAGGGATAGTCAAAGTTGTTAAATAAAAAAGTGTAATGGCATCACATGGTCTCTCACAAGAAGTTCGACGAGCATAAAAACTCAAGAAAAAATAAAAAAAATTCAAAATATCTTACAAAACTGGGTTTTAAAAATCAACAAGGGTTTCCCAAAGACTCGGAAAATGGTTTAACTCTTTAAAAAACAAGGAAAAATGAAGAACAGCTCATTCCCTAGTATGGTCGCCAATCATTTTGGTGGACAAATGACTGGGAAACCATGTTTATAAACAAACAAACAAACACATGAAAACATTTCCTAATTTATCATCAAATCGTAGATGTAAATGGGATGCATAGGTCATACCTTTTTCTAAAATACTTAATGATGATCCTTGTTGTTGTCCTTTGTAGATTTCAACCTCTTTCTCACTGCTCCAAGAAGACCTACAAGGAAAGAAACAAGAAAATGATCAAAGCATATAATACATCAATGATTATGTTATGAAACCAGCTCACAAAAATATAGAAAAGATAGATGAATGCCTTAGAAATAAGCCTCTTCAAGGGGGAAACCTCTTTTACATTACACAAATGAATAATTCTTCGATGATACAAATGACAAGACAACCTTTCTATATATAGGAGTCTAAGGGGTCATAATATAATCAGAGCCGACATAACAATAGTAATGTAAGGGCACAATAATAACAATAGTGGGCTTCTATGGGGCATAATAATGACAATATGGGGACTACATGGGCACAAAAATATAATAAGGGGGTTTTACTAATAACAATAAGGGGTTACACTAGTAGTATAGGGGCCTAACAGATTCAATCATAAACTATATAAGTGATCAAGGAATCTTACAACAAACATCATGAAAAATATTTGTGGGAAAGGACTATCTATTTGTATTAAGAATGAAGAAGATGATAATTACAACGAAGCCTTGATGTTGAAAGCCTCATTACAAAGATCCTCAATCCAAGCCCTTGCAATAAAAAAATCTCCAATGGATACCTGGACAACATGCAGGTATAGTTCAGAATTTAGAAAATGGCAACCTAATTCTCTTTGAGTGATTTTTACTTATATGGAAAGAGTGGAAATTGAGATCCATTAAGGAAGGGGTGAGATCCATAATGCAGGGAATGAGATCTTTAATGGAAGGAAATATTTCCAGGATAGAAGGAACTTGAGCCCAATCCCCACCACTTTGGAATAGATACCATTCTCAAGGCTTCTAGAATAGAAGCTTCTTTACCCTCTTTTATTTTTACCAATCTAAGAAGATTTTCACACCTTTAATAAACACAAGTTGTGATGACATCAAAAGATGTTAGTTATGTAAGGTGCAACTATCACATGTCAATAATGTGGCAACTATGATGGTATCCAAAAATATGGTTTGTTATGGTATTTTAATAAAATTATTATCTTCCATAGAGAGTTATTTCTTCCATACTTTTTGGGGATTGGTGACCACAGTTCATTGGATAGTGAAAGATTTGGATTTGGCATCATTTGCATGGATGTGAAAAATTGATGTGTAACAAGAGGGTGAGAAACGTTCCACCCCATGTTAGGCTCAATTATGCTATAATTTTTCTCATAGTTGGCCACCCATGCTAGATTTGGTGCCTTGATGGAAAACTAAAATAAGGGATTTAGCACATAGTTCTCAGACGAATTTTAACACATAATGAGAAGGCCACTCTCTTTCACACACAGGAAAAAGTCATTCTTTTTCACATAGCCTCTCCCTCACATATATTGACTATTCACAAGGTTTGCACCTTGCTAGGTTATACCACCATCTCTTTTCCAAAATTAAATTTTTGAGTGAGACAGTATGGGAGAAAAGCTAAGGAGAAAATAAGAACCAAGAATTTCTTGATGGTTTATCCTTCTTATTTTTATAATGACACCTTAATACTTCATCTTCCCAATCTTTTGATACAAGCTTCTTGGGAATATAAACCATCACATCAAGCGAAATTAATATTAATTCAAGAAAGGCTAGGATATCTCCCATCCACACTTGTACCTTTTCCTCCCTAGTCAATGTTTTTCCCCTCCCCAAGGAATCATGAATAGTTGGTTTCTCTGTTCCTTCAGCTCTAGATTTTTTATTAATAAAATAGAAAAATACATCACATAATAAAGTCCAATGCATAACATAAATGTTTTTTTTTGTAAATTAAATTATATTACTTCAAAAAAACATATTACACCAAAACACTAGAACATCATAGTACAATTTATACATTTGTGGTGTCACGTACCAAGATAGTTCATGGGTTTTATTTTTCCCCTTCTCCTTTGTACATTATTCCAACCTATAGAGTTATCAAGAATAGTTGAAGATGGAATGGTAACCTCATTTTTTGAGAGAGCTCCGTAGCCAACAACTTAGCCATATTTTTCATTTATTTTTTCTATCTAAGTGATTAGACTCATGGGTGCTCCTTTTTCCACTTGTTGAAGGAAAAATTATAGTTGATCTCT
The DNA here is from genome assembly GCA_000404065.3 of Pinus taeda. Taxonomy (NCBI): domain Eukaryota; kingdom Viridiplantae; phylum Streptophyta; class Pinopsida; order Pinales; family Pinaceae; genus Pinus; species Pinus taeda. Next base: position 11,473 of record APFE030010381.1, read on the forward strand.
TTCATTTTCTTTTACTGGAAGAGTATCCTCTGTTGAGGGATGAGGCAACACCACTCAAGGTTAATCTGGATTTGAAGAAGCTGAGTTGTTAGGAAATGTATTCTTTGTTGAGAGATGTCCTTATTTTGATTTGCATGGTTCTTAGTACCTATTGTTGCATTCATATCTTCCATCCATGACTATTTTTCTATAGCTCCTGGGTGTAAAAATACCCTTTTGAAGAAGGACATGCATTTTGAATGTGCCAAGGTTGTTGACAAATTCTACACATGAAAGTAGTATTTATGTAATCCAATGGTTGAAGATACTCCTTAACCTCCCACCTGAGGTTGATTTTATCTGGTAATCCTTCGGTTATTTCCACTTCAACACATATGCATATGAATGTGATGATACATTTTGCTAGTTTTTCACTATCTATTTTAATGAAGTAGCTAATTGGATCTCCAGTACCTTCTAGGATCTCTAGTCAAATCCATTAGAGGGGTAAGTTAGGGTCCTTTCCCATACTGGAGTAGCCATAAGGCTTCATGGTAAGAGGGTTAAAATATGGAAACCATATCTATATCGAAAGACAAGTTTGGCCCCAAAACTAGGGTCCCTGTTTGAAATCCTTGTGTTGCTTTTCTAAATTTTTAAAGAAAACCACAAAATATCCTTTCAATACAAATAGAAAATCTATATTCTATTACAAGTTATGGTGAACCCAATCCCAAATAGTACATGCCAAGGGACAAAATCCATTAAAAGGACATATAATATCACCTCGTTATATTATTCCACCCTTATCTTAGTAATAACATCATTCACTTTGAGTGTTAGGGTACCTGTAGATTTCTCAACCACAAATACTTGACCTGAGAGATATTTTGGTGTCTGATAGCAAGGAACTGGCTTGAGGGAATCCTTAAAATACATGGTATTTGAAGTTGAATATTCCCCATGGCCCTTGTCACCGCCATCAGGCATGAAACAATAGAGCTAGTGGAATCCTTCCTAATTTGATATTATCTAAGTCCCTTTTCCATTTTTAGTTCCTTCCTTTGTAGAGGAGACTCGTCAACCACTCATGGATTCCTATCAACAATGTTGCTTTTGATCATGAATACAACATTCAATTCTTTGGCCTTGATGCATAGTGACTCTCGACACAAGGCCTTGACAAAATTCAAAATTATTGAAGATCAAAATTGTTAATGCCTTGGATTATCATGTACGGATTTAGTTCTATACTCTTTGGTTCCTCTTCAAAATTTAGGTAATGCGATCTTTGATCAAGATCTAACACCCTATATAAGACCCACTGGATAGTGTATTTTATCAAAAAAGTTGCATACTTTATCTACTGTGCCATAACAAGCCACGATCCTCCCATAACCTAGGTGAACATCTTGTTCAAACATTTTAGAAAACACTTTGTCGGTATCCTTCCCACTCATGCATTTTTTATTCCTAGTTCTTAGCATGAGCTATAGATCCCCTCGAATGCCATCTTGAGACAAACCATTGAGGTCTACTACATATTTTCCAATGTCCACAACTGACTCTAATTCTTATGTTTGGATGGGCTTGAAGACTTCGTAGGGTATATTCTTTGGCAAAAACATCTTCCTCCCCAAGCCTGAAGGTAATGTGTGAGGGTTTTTCACTTAATTTTTCCCTCCTTTTGTACATTTCCAATTTGTGAATAACTATGAAGGGAGCATGAAATATTCCTACACCTGCAAACACAACATTTCTAGATAGGTTTGTGTATAGGGGGAATTTATGGCTGAAAATAGCCATGGGAGATATTTCCATCTACCCAACTTCCTCTATCTGATGGATGGATTTCAAATTTATGTTTATTGAGTAGCTGAGTGAATAATATAAATGTTGATAATCAAACATTATAAGTATTTAATTAAATCCCAATATTTTGGTAAATGAAAAGGGCATGTCATAATCCCCTCCATATTAAAGGAACATCATCCTTGGTGTTCTCAGTAATCTTGGACCTTCTTTTGTTGTAGAAGAACCAACCTAGGTGTTGTCTTTCACTACAATAGCATTCATGATCATTTCCTCAGCTACACCAAAAATATGGTTCTCTTCAAGTATTCTCCTTTTATCACCATGTGTGTTATGTTTGTTTTGGTTTCCTTTGGACCTTATATAACTACCTTGTACAAGACCAACTTTTCCTTCAATAAAATATAATACCAATATTCAATATTGTAGAATAAAATCATAAGTTTTAGGTGTGAAAACCATTGCGTCATTTCTTATAGTCTTAGGAATAAAATTCCTCTTTTTTCTTGTGTATCAACTTTCTTACTTCCAAAAGTGCTATGTTTAGTACCTACACCAAAATACCAACATCACATATGTGTTACAATTCATTTTCTTGCTCAACTAATAATACTTTTATAGGAAACTTGGGATTTTCCACAAAATAACTTGAATTGCCTAATAGGTAAGGTTTTAAATCAGTACTTATTTGTATGGTTATTCTTTGTCTCCATTGTATCCACAAGTAGCAAGTTTAGCTCATTGTTTATATTGGATAGGAACCCTTATACTCACACCCATTAAGCATGTGACAAATTTCTTCCCCCACAAGTTACTTACCCTTTCAAGCCCAAGAAGCCTCCATCCTTGGGTGATGTACTTATCTGAAGACTTTATTGTATGGGATTATTGAAGATTTTATTAGGTTCTTATAGCCAAGCTCCATTTCTACAAGCTCTAATATAAATTACACTACATTTCTAATGGAGCCTTATAATCAAGGTTCCCTATATGACTTGCTACAATGTGGTAATTCAAGTGTGTCATAGGGCTCCAGTGTCATTAGTCCTAAGCTCTTTGCTTAATAATTTCACTTCTAACACAACATTTTGTTCCCATGAGATATACTCAAGATTTTAAATGTAATTTTTTTTTTTTATCTTTGTCATCAAGGGTTATCCAAGGTGGGTGGGAGGAAGGAATGGAATCCTCACCACCTAGGTTCAAGTCCTAAAAGTGACATGATGGATGTTGATAGTATTGATAATAAACATGTATTCCTCATATGGAATATATAACATTGTTCCTATCAAAAAAATTACTAAAAAATTTCAAGTCATAAATTTTAATTGCCAAAGTATCCTTCATTCAAAATCCATATGTCACAAACATGATACTTTAGTTTATGGTTTTGGGCTCCTTTACAGGTGGCGACATTTTTATATGTCATATCGACATCTATTTCATACCCCATTCCAACACTCTATCTACTATCTAAACTTTCAATTAGTCAAGCAGTGGTAAGTGTTCATACATAAAATATTTTCATTGCAAAATTTACAACATCCCCTGAAGTGATCTCAAAACTATTACATAGATAATAATTCCATCACTTTCAACTAATTTAAAATAGTTTGAAATGAAACTATAATTGCATTATATATTAGCATCACAATCACTCTAAGAATTTAATATTGTAATCAAACATTCTACCAACCCAAAGGGTCAAAACTAAGAGTTACATAACCACTTTCTCCCCTACGATACATATCCCCAAATTCATGAGTAATTAGTCTCAAATTTGTTTGCCAAGATGAGGGATTCATACCACTGAATTCACTAGTCAACTATTCCATAAGAATATTATAAGTTGTTTCCTTTCATGACATTGAATCATGTAATTGATTGTCCCATAAAATCATGCATGCACTCGATGCACCAATCATATTTACCATCATGATTCATAACATGGGTGTCATGACCAAATAATATCATAGTAATTCATGGATGCGTCACAAAGATTATAGTAATATTTACACATTGAAGGATTTTTTCCTTACCCACTAGGTCTTAATGACAAACTTACTTTCATATATTAACAATTCCATAGAATTCTCACGTTG